>PVJS01005614.1:44882-63644 GCA_004027185.1 Glis glis | reverse complement strand
TGGGATTACAAGCGTGCGCCACCACTCCCGGCTTTATTCTTTATTTTGAAACAGGGTCTCACTAAGTTGCGGAGGGCCTCACTAAGTAGCTGAAGCTAGCCTCGAACCTGGACCCTCCTGTCTCAGCCTCCCAAGTACTGGGATTACAAGCGTGCGCCACCATGCCTGGCTGTGGCTGTATTCTTACTGAGAGGGCAGGAAGAACAGAGTGAAGCTGAAGCCGGAGTTGATAAAGCAGCAGCAGTCACCCCATGAGCCAGGAAAGGGGACAGGGCCATAGCTCCCGCTTGGCGATGCTCACATCCTGTGTCCACTCAGGGTGCCAGCAGGTCTTGTCTGTCTCCAGCCATCTGGGTCTCAGAGTGGCCTTGTCTGATGTTATATTGAGGTTGATGTCCAGTGATATTGCATAGCTACAAAACTGTCACCAAGCCAGCAACTAGCAACAGCAGGGATGGCTATTTTCTTTAAGGTTCATGTGACTGGACCCAGCTGCCCCTCTGCCCCCTGCTCTTCTGGCTCACGCTGCCCCTGCCTACCAGTTGCCTGTGGTCCAGCACATTGCTCCTGGTCGCTCTGCACAGAGCCCCTGCTCCAGGGGCCCAGAAGGCTGTGTCCTGACTCCTCCTTGCCTCCTCTCCGTATCCATTTCCCCTGCGTACTGTTCTTCATGGCTCTTACCATACCTGACTTTGTTTTTTGGTACTGGGTATTGAACCCAGGGGCATTCTGCCTCTGAGCCATACCCCTGGACCTATTTTATTTTTGAAGCAGGGTCTCACTAAGTAGCTGAGGGTTTTGCCAAGTTATTGAGGCTGTCCTCAGACCTGCGATCTTCCTGTCTAGCTTCCCAAGTACTAGGATTACAGGCATGTGCCATCATGCCTGGCTACCCCCAGCACTTTTTATTTTTTATTTGGAAACAGGGTCTTGCTAAGTTTCTGAGAGCCTCACTAAGTTGCTGAGGCTGTCTTGGGACAGGCGATCCTCCTATCTCAGCCCCCCAAGTCCTGGGATTGCAGGTGGGTGCCACCATGCCCGGCTCCATGCCTGCCTTTGCACTAACTGGACTCCTGTGTCCTCTGGTCCCTGCCTGCCTCTCCTCCCTCTCCCCATCCCTCAACAGGGAGAGGCAGGGTGACATGTCTGTGCCTCACTACCCTGGGACAAGTGCTTGCATGCAGTTCTTGTCCTCCCCAGCCACATGGACATTCTTTTTTGTCAGCCAGCCCACTCTGGGTGGTCTTTGCTACAGGACCCAGAGCCCAAAGCTGGCTGCAGGTGGGACAGAGTGCACACATGCCTTTGACCAGACACCTCCCTCCTCCACTGTCAGACACCAAGGGCCCACAGGATGGTGTCCCGAGAGCCCTGGAGAGCAGAGAATCTGGAAAGTTCAGATTCCACCCCCATCCTAACCAAAGTGTGTCTTGCTCTTTCTCACATGGGGAACCAGCCCCAGCTGGAGCAGGACCTCCACAGCGGGCCTGGGGCAGTCACCTGGTGCTGCCCAGAGCTCCAGCCCGAAGGCCTCCCTCCTTTTCTATTCAAAATGAAATCTGGTCCAGGCATGGTGGCACAGGCCTATAATCCCAGTACTTGGGAAGCTGAGACAGGAGGATTGCAGGTTCAAGATCAGCCTCAGTAATTTAGTGAGACTTTTAGCAATTTAGCAAGACCCTGTTTCAAAACAAGAAATTAAAAAAGGGGGCTTGGGGCTGGGAGTGTAGCTCAGAGACAGAATGCCTCTGGGTTCAATCCCCAGTACCACACACACACACACACACACACATACACACACACACACACACAGGCCAAGCATGGTGGCACACGCCTGTAATTCCAATACTTGGGAGGCTGAGACAGGAGGATCGCACGTTCGAAGCCAGGCTCAACAACTTAAATGAGGCTCTCCACAACTTAGGGAGACCCTGCTTCAAAATAAAAAATAAAATAGGTCTGGGGGAGCCGGGCGTGGTGGCGCACGCTTGTAATCCCAGTACTTGGGAGACTGAGACAGGAGGATCTGGGTTCGTGGCCAGCCTCAGCTACTTAGTGAGGCCTCTGCAACTTAGTGAGACCCTGTTTCAAAATAAGAGAATAAAAAATAGGGCTGAGGGTGTAGCTTGGAGGTAGAATGCCCCTGGGTTCAATCCCCAGTACCACAAAAAAAAAAAAAAAATAGGTCTGGGGGTATAGCCTGGAGGTAGAAGGCTCCTGGGTTCCATCCCCCCTACCAAAAGAAAAAGGGTGGGGAGGTATAACTCAGAGGTTCAACTCCCAGTATCAAAACAAACAAACAAACTAACAAAATAGAAGGGCCTCCGCCCCTTATCAGTGTCCTAGGCTGCCAGAACGCGGGGGTGGCTTACAAAGACGGGAACGTGTTCTCTCACAGTTCTGGGAGCCAGAAGTCCAACATCAAGGGGTCAGCAGAGGTGGTCACTTCTCGAGGCTCAGGGGAGAATCTGCTCCTGGCCTTTCAGCTTCCGGTGGCCGCTGGCAGTCCTTGGCAGCCCGGGTTCACAGATGCTTCGCTCCCGCGCCTGCCTCCACAGTCATGGGACGTCCGTGCTGGGTTTCTGTGCATCCTGTCCTCTTCTGATAAGGACACCTGTCATATTGGATCTAGGGCTCATGCTGATCCCCTATGGTCTCATCTTAACTTGCTGACATCTGTGGAGACCCTCCTTACAAACAAGGCCCCTTCCCAGGTTCTGGTTGGATGTGAATTTGGGCACGGCCCTGTCCACGCATGCTGGCCACGCGAGGAGCCACATCCCTCCTGCGCACCTCCTCTGTGCATCCGCTTCTGCCGCACTCTTGACGCTGCCCTGCGCGGGAACCTCGCCACTCCTCCATCTGTGCAGAGCAGCAGGCACTCCCTGATGTGCAGCGACGGCTCTTCACAGATGACAACACAGGGCATTTATGAAGGCTGTGCACCTTGCCCCCGGCTGTCTGTCTCCGTACCCTTCTTGGCCCTTCCCGTCTTTTCCCGCCTGGATTTTCCGTTCTTCCCTCGCAGGGTACTGTGAAAACCACAGCCCTTCTCCTGTTTTGTGCAAGCAGTTCCCCACTCCCTTCCAGTCAGGACCCCTGGAGGCGTGGGGGACCTAGGAAAGCCACTGGGGCATTTTCTTAAAGACAGGCTGGCCCGCCTGGGAGTTTCGCTGTTCCCCTCGGATGTGAAAGCAGTCAGTTCTCATTTCAAGGAGCATTTCTGTTTTTTCTCCTTTCTACATCTGTGCTAACATTCTGTGATTCTTAGAGAACCGAAATGCTGAAGAGCAAAGCCCAGAGCCAAGAATGTTCAAGCCAGAAGGGATTTCTAGGAGGAACACAACAGACAGGGCCTCTGCCCACGGCCTGCGTGGTCTGGGTGGGCAGACCCGGCTGTCCAGACCCACCCGGTGCAGCCGCACTGGAGGGACGGTACAGTGCAATGAGACAGGACAAGGAGGACTCATTTATTACCCAGGGTGGGTGGAGGGGGGGATGAAGGTGGTTAAATTAGTGCTTTTTGTTTGTTTGTGGGGGGGCTACTGGGGATTGAACTCAGGGGCATTCTACCTCCAAGCTATACCTCCAGCCCTATTTTCTTTCTCTTTCTTTTTTTTTTTTAAATAGTACTGGAGATTGAACCCAGGGGCATTCTACCTCTGAGCTACACCCCCAGCCCTATTTTTTATTTTGAAACAGGGTCTCACTAAGTTGCGGAGGGCCTCACTAAGTAGCTGAGGCTGGCCGCGAACCCGGATCCTCCGGTCTCAGCCTCCCAAGTACTGGAATTACAAGTGTGTGCCACCATACCTGGCTTTATTTTTCATTTGAAACAGGGTCTCTCTAAGTTGCAGAAGATCACACTAAGTTGCTGAGGCTGGTCGCAAAACTGTTATCCTCCTGTCTCAGCCTCCCAAGTACTGGGAACCACCACGCCTAGAGTTTTTTTGTATACACACCCAAAGCATAGACAATAAAAGAAACTATAGATAAGGATGTCATAAAAATATGAAACTTTGTGCATTTAAGACTCTTTCAAGAGAGTGAAAAGACAACCCACCGAATAGGAGAAAATATTAACAAGTTATATGTCCAATAAGGGATTAATATCCAAAATATATAATATATACACTCCCAGCTATTTACCACAATTTTTAAAAATTAATAATGTAAGTTGGGCATGGTGGCACACACTTGTAATCCCAGTACTTGAGAGGCTGAGACAGGAGGATCCAGGTTCTCCGCCAGCCTCAGCTACTTAGTGAAGCCCTCAGCAACTAGGTGAGACCCTGTTTCAAAATAAAGAACAAAAAATAGGGCTGGGGGTGTAGCTCTGAGGTAGAATGCCTCTAGGTTCAATTCCCAGTACCGCAAAAACAAACAAACAAAAAAATTAATAATGTAAACCAGGCGTGGTGGTGCACGCTTGTAATCCCAGTACTTGGGAGGCTGAGACAGGAGGATCTGGGTTCGCGGCCAGCCTCAGCTACTTAGTGAGGCCTACGCAACTTAGTGGGACCCTGTTTCAAAATAAAGAATAAAAAACAGGGCTGGGGGTGTAGCTCGGAGGTAGAACGCCCCTGGATTCAATCCCCAGTTCTGCAAGAACAAAAAAATAATAATGAGCCGGGCGTGGTGGCGCACACTTGTAATCCCAGTACTTTGGGAGGCGGAGACTGGGGAATCCGGGTTCGCAGCCGGCCTCAGCTCTCTGTCTCTCTTTCTCTCCCTGTCTCTTTCTCTCTCTCTCTCTACTTAGTGAGGCCCTCCGCAACTTTGTGAGACCCGGTTTCAAAATAAAGTATAAAAAATAGGGCCGGGGGTGTAGTGCGGAGGTAGAACGCCCCCGCGTTCAATCCCCGGTACCACAAAAAAAAAAAAAAATGTAAGCCAGGTGTGGTGGCCATGCTTGTAATCCCAGTACTTGGGAGGCTGAGACAGGAGGATCGCAGGTTTGTGTCCAGCCTCAGCTACTTAGTGAGGCCCTCCGCAACTTAGTGAGACCCTATTTCAAAATAAATAATAAAAAAATTGGACTGGGGGTGTAGCTTGGAGGTAGAATGCCCCTGGGTTCAATCCCCAGTACTGCAAAATAAATAAATAAATAAATAAAGTACTATACCAAAAGCCGTTGAATTGTATACTTTAGGTAAGTGAATTGCATGGTTTGTGAATTATATCTTATTAGAAGTGTTAACGAGAAGGCTGGGTGTGGTGGCGCACGCTTGTAATCCCAGTACTTTGGGAGGCGGAGACCGGAGGATCCAGGTTCGTGGCCAGCCTCAGCTCTCTCTCTCCCTGTCTTTCTCTCTCTCTCTCTCCCTGTCTCTCTCTCTCTCTCTACCTAGTGAGGCCCTCCGCAACTTCGTGAGACCTGGTTTCAAAATAAAATATAAAAAAAATGGGGCCAGGGGTGTAGCGTGGAGGTAGAAAGCCCCTGGGTTCAATCCCCGGTACCGCAAAAAAAAAAAAAAAAAAAAGAAGTGTTAACAGAGAGGGGAGCTGCTCCCATAAGCAGCCCTGGTGCAAAGGCCCCTACCAAGGGCCGGGTGGGGAGCTGAGGGCAGGTGCAGAGGGCACCTCTGCAGCCCCAGCCCCTCCCCAGCAGGCAGCACCTCTGCAGGCAAGCCCCGGGCCCTGTCTGCCTGCACTGCTCCGGGCTGCTTCTGTGCTAAGCACAAGCCTCCCCTTCAGAAGCCAATTTTCTGCACAGTGAAAATGTTTTCTCTGTGCCCACTTGAGCAGATGGCCCCCCACCTTGGCCTGAATTGAGAAGCACAGAAATCACACAGGGGACAGACGGCTTCCTTGGCAATATCTCACAGGCACATGAGCACGCAGACGCACGCCGCTCCCCGCCCCCGCCAGAGGCTTCCTCTGCTACACGCTGGAGCGCCCAGGTGCCTGCGCTGGGCCTCCAAAGGTGGCTCCTCTTCTACCTGGCAGACCCCCGCCTGGCCACCTGGCCCACGTGCCTGCTTGTGGAGGGTGCATGGAGATGTTTCCTAGACGAATGAGCTCATGAATGTGCTGTGGGTTCATCTCCCGCACCCCTCCTCTGCCCCGCCCTACACCTTTCCTAAAAGGGGGAGCACTGAGTGGAGTGCCCACCCTAGGACCTGTCTGCACCCCTGACTTGCATGGCAGCTGAGAAACTTCTGGGCCCACCACTGGCTTTCAGAGACGTGACCTTGTGTGTGGTCAGAAGAGCAAGGGTCCGGCTGGGCTTGGTGGTGTACGCCTGTAATTCCAGTACTTGGGAGGCTGAGACAGGAGGATCATGGGTTGAAGGACATCCTCAGCAGCTTAGTGAGATTCTCAGCAACCTAGCAAGACCCTGTTTCAAAATACAAAAATAAAAAGGGCTGGGGGTGTAGCTCAGAGGTAGAATTCCTCTGGGTTCAATTCCTAGTACCCCCCCAAAAAAGGGCAGGGGTCTGGCCAAAGGTTTGGGGAAGGTCGCCATGGTGGAAAAGTCTAACCATTGAGTCAGGCGTGAGGACAGGCGACAAGTGGCCGGAGTTCCTGTTGAACGGGGGGGGGGGGGTGTTGGAGCAGGGAGGTGCAGGGACACTGCAGGGAGAGCCCAGAGGGGCCACAAAGACCACCCAGCCCTTCCCTGTCATTGTAAGCCAGGGGTGGGGCGGGGGCGCTTGCTGCCCACTCCCCCCAGTGGCCAGGTCAGCCTCAGGAAGTGCAAGCCTACTCTTGGAGGAACCAAAAGACAAAACAATTTCCAAGTGTTAGGAATCCCACTGCTGGGCTGGAGCAGGAGCACAGTGGTGGGATGCTCGTCCAGCATGCACGAGGCCCTGGGTTCCATCCCCAGCACCGCAAAAAGTAAATAAATAAATAAATCCATTGGAAGCCGGGCGTGGTGGCGCACGCTTGTAATCCCAGTACTTGGGAGGAGGAGACCGGAGGATCCGGGTTCGCGGCCAGTCTCAGCTACTTAGTGGGGCCCTCCGCAACTTCGTGAGACCCGGTTTCAAAATAAAGGATAAAAAAATAGGGCCGGGGGTGTAGCTCGGAGGTAGAATGCCCCTGGGTTCAATCCCCCGTACCACAAAAAAGAAAAATAAATAAATAAATAAATAAATCCATTGGAAACATTGATCTGTACATCCAATATAAGGGGAATGCGCTGCCAGCGAGCTCAGAGGGCTTGTGGCATTTCCAGGGACTAAGCCGGGCTTGTCCGGGAGAGAAGGAACTCCCGGCTCCTGTGGGTGGGTGTTTCGAGAAGCCGAGGCTGCGGGAACTTACCTGAACGTGGGACGTGGTTGTGTGAGCCGTTCACCACTCAGAGCCAAAGAAGCATGCGTGTTCCCAGGAGGTCAGCAAGGGGAGGAACCTGGGGACAGGTGCACCTGGCTGCCTTTTGGAGGGGACATGGGACACAGTGTGTCAGGACTCCTGTAGCTGGGCTGCTTCTGCCTGTGGGCCAGGGCTGAGAGTGAGGGAGGACAATCCGTCTGCCTTGCTGGGGGCCAAACCTTCTCGCTCCACACCTGCCAGGCATGGAGACTCCATCATGTCCACCACCGCCAGCTCCTGAGCCCTGGCTGGGGAGCGCCTGGCATCGGGCAGGAAACCCCCGGGCAATGCCACCGAGAAGCCAGTGTGGCCATTCCTTCCCCCAATGTGTGTGTGTGCGTGTGTGCGCGTGCGTGCATGGGTTGGGCACCAAGCAACTGGGCAGTCTATTATGCCTCATGTACCCCATCTCCAGGTTGTAAGTGTCCCTGGATCTCTAATACACCGACTTCCTAAAGCACCAAAGACTTAGCAGGGGGTACAGGACAGGACGCAGGACTGGTGAGGGCGCTGGCGCTGGCTCCTTCCCTCCACACCCTAGGGCTTGGCCTCGGCCCCTATGCTGCCCCTGGGAGGAATGGCAGGGAGTGTTTGGCCTGGGAGTGTCTGGCCAGCAGGTGGTGAAAGTCAGACCCCCAGCCTGGGGCCCTGTGGTCCTAGTGGTAGCAGGGATGCCACCCTCCGCCCTCCTTCAGGAGCTGCCTGACACTGAACTAACTACCTGGGGGCACTGGAGCCCACGGACTGCAGCCAGGACACCGCAGGGTCCAACCTCAGGAAGGCCCCCTGCAGGAGTCCATTTTTTGTTAGTAAAATAAAATATCAGAGTCAGGCTAACTTAATAAGGAAAAGAGGTTTATTTGGCTCACATTTTTGGAGATTGAAAGTCCAAAATCAGGCAACGCCATGTGTTCTGCCGTTGGAGAGAACCTCATAGCGGGCCACAGGAGAACAGGCAAAGCAGGGAGTCACATAACCAAACAGGAAGCCAGAGAGAGGCCCTGCCTCTTTAAAGCCCCACCTCCCCAGTACTTGGGAGGCTGAGACAGGAGGATTATAGGTTCGCAGCCAGCCTCAGCTACTTAGTGAGGCCCTCCGCAACTTAGTGAGACCCTGTTTCAAAATAAAGAATAAAAAATAGGGTTGGGGGTATAGCTCGAAGGTTGAATGCCTCTGGGTTCAATCTCCAGTACCTCAAAATAATAATAATAAGTAAATAAATGAATAAATAAATGCCCCACCTCTTTTTTTTTGGTACTGGGGATCAAACCCAGAGGTGTTCTTTCTCCGAGCTGCACCCCCAGCCCCATTAATTAATTAATTAATTTATTTATTTTTATTTTGTGTGGTGCTGGGGATTGAACCCAGGGGCATTCTACCCCTGAGCTACACCCCCAGCCCTATTTTATTTTTTATTTTGAAACAGAGTCTAAGTTGCTGACAGCTTCACTAAATTGCTGAGACTGGCTGCAAACCTGTGATCCTCCTGTCTCAGCCTCCCAAGTACTGGGATTACAGGCGTGCGCCACCGTGCCCAGCTAAGGCCCCACCTCTTAACATCACAACATTCAGGACTAAGCTTCAGCACAGGAGCCCCTGGGGACACACTCAAACCACATCGGATCCACAGCACCCTCCAACCTGGGCAACATCCCCCACCTCCTCTGGGGGTTCTGGCATTCCAGGAGGGAAGCTGGCTAAGTGGGGCCCAGTAGTGAAGACTCAGGGAGACACAGCGGCCGTCTTCGTGTAATTAGACAAATGGGTGGAAGCTGCAGCTGAGCACAATATACAAAAACATAAGCCCGGCCTGGTGGCGCCCACCTGTAATCCCAGCACTTGGAAGGCTGAGACAGGAGGATTGCAGGTTTGAGGACAGCCTCAGCAACTAAGCGAGACCGTTTTAAAATAAAAAATAAGCCAGGCATGGTGGCGCATGCTTGTAATCCCAGTACTTGGGAGGCTGAGACAGGAGGATCACAGGTTCGCGGCCAGCCTCTGCTACTTAGTGAGGCCCTCCACAACTTAGTGAGACCCTGTTTCAAAATAAAGAATAAAAGCCGGGTGTGGTGGCACACGCTTGTAATCCTAGCACTTGGGAGGCGGAGACAGGAGGATCACGGGTTTGCGGCCAGCCTCAGCTACTTAGTGAGGCCCTCCGCAACTTTGTAAGACCCGGTTTCAAAATAAAGAATAAAAAAAGAGGGCTGGGGGTGTAGCTCGGAGGTAGAATGCCTCTGGGTTCAATCCCCAGTACTGGAAAATAAACAAATAAACGTAAATAAATAAATAAAAAGGGCTGGGGGTGTAGTTCAGAAGTAGAATGCCCTTGGTTCAATCACCTGGAAGGAAGGAAGGAAAGAAGGAAGGAAGGAAGGAAGAAAATTTGCTGATTGAACTGTTTGAAAATGCTGCACACGGTCTCTATGGGTAGTGAGTCCCCCATGACCAGAAGTGTGCAAGTGGAGAACAATTTCATGTATCCTACAGGTTTCCAAGACACCCTCCAGTTTGAAATCCCGAGCCCGTGTTCCTGTGTGCAGACTCACTCATAGGCCAGTGCAGCTGCAGAAGCCAGCAGCTTCCTTCCCCGCAGCTGCTCCCGGCTCCACGGGATCAGGTGTGAGAGTGCGGAAAGTCATTTGTTTCTAATGATAGATAAAGTGCCCAAGTTTTGAATGAGCTCTTACGAAGACACTAGAAACGTAAGCGCGACACTATCACACACATAACCATGCACTTTCCCAAGTGGGAGGCAGGAGCTGGTGTCAGCTGCCGCTTCCGGAGCCTGACACAGCTGGGCCTCTGTGCAGGAGCACTCTGTGGTGAGCATACCCACTGCGGCCGCCCTGGATGGAACGGGCAGGGGTCTCCAGCAGTGTGGAGTGGCTCCTCCTGAGAGCAAGGGAGGATGACCTGCCTGCCTCGCTGGGGGCCCAAAACTTCTCCCTCCATACCTGCCAGGCACAAGGGCTTGGTCACGCCCCACCACACCCAGCTCCTGAGCCCTGGCCAGGAGCACCTGGCATCGGGCAGGAAACCCCCAGGCAATGCCATCGAGAAGCCAGCGTGGCTGTTCCTCCCCACGGTGTGTGTTGGGGGGCAGGGAACAGCGACCAACCAACCAGGCAGGCTATTTTGGCTCCAACTTCCCTGCCCCCGGGGAAGATGTCCTGGGATGTCTAATACCAGGGCACCTGACTGCTGGACATTCTGTCCTTGGGAAGGGAGCAGCTTGCAAGCTCCAAGCTCCATGTACATCCGGGGTCAAGCTAGGTCAGGGAAGGGAGTTCTTCCCCAGACCCAGGACCCCCACCCCCTTTGTTATGTGGATGTGGGGTCACCCTCAACTTAAGGGTAGAAAAGGGGCCTGGGAACTCCAGAGGAGGGGTGCGAAGGATCCCTGAGCAGGATGTGGTGGAGAACAGACAGGGCTGATTGGTCATACCAAGCCCAGACCCATGAGGTCGCACACCCACCCAGGAGGGCACGGGGCTTCAGAGGAGCAGGGAACCAGGAGTTACGCTGCACCCCAGGCCCAGGATGGCCTCCCCAAATTGCCACAGTGCCGGCTGTCCCTGGGAAATGAGGAACCCCCACCCCGATGCCCCAGGGTTTTATGGGGTTGCCAAGGGGCACAGTGCGATGCACGTCTCCCCGGCAGGTGAGGGTCACCTGCACCCCACGAGTGGGGAAGGTGAGCCTGGTGTGCTTGGGCAGGTTGAGGACATTGGCAAGCTTTAGAAAAGAAGATACAATGCGAGGAGACCACAGTCTTTCTTCACTCTTTACTGTGTAAAAATAAACTCAACAATTCATGTCATTTCAGCAAGAAAATGAAAAAAAAAAAGCAAGAATACCAGTAGAAATAGTGCATTTCCAGAATTGCTGATGGGAGGTGGCAGGTCCCATGGTTTTGACCCATTTGATACCCAAAAGGCTGCAGATTGTATGAAAAATGTACAGCTTTGGTTAGCAAATAATGAAAAAGTAAGATACATCGATTCTCTTTCATATTTTACAGTATATACAGTATAACAATATCAACTTTAGGGGGGTTGCTTTTTTTGGCAAATAAGACAAAATTGGGACTCTAAGTATTGGGCTTTTTTTTTTCTCCTCAATGACTTGTTCCCTTTCAACAAATGGCATTGCACTTAAGTCCACTGTGCACAGAAGCAATACGTTTCCCGACGTTAGCTGAATACATTTACAGGCTGTGTTTTAAGAGATGAAATCACAACTGCTTCGAGCCACGTGTCAGTTGCCAGATTACAAAGGATTCTGTCCTCTTAGTGTTGACACTACTGTAACCCTATCGAGGTTGGAACTGATGATCAAATCCTCAACTCAGTCCACTTAACCAATCAGTTCCAAGACACAGGGCCCACTGTAAAATGGCCTTTTTGACCTCCCAGGCCCCAACATGCCTTCGAGAACAGGCAGCCCCCACTGGAGCTCACTGGAATGACTATGAACCTCAGGCCTGGCGCTCCCTCCCCCTCAATGCCCACAAGACACCCCCAGGGCTGGTGACAAAGTGATCTTTGCAGTCTTAGAAAATAAACTGGGAATCTACAAAAGGAAAAGAAGGCATACAAAACGTATCTCTTTCTTCCAAAATACACGCTTTCAGTCCTACGTTTTGGTGGCGCCTGAAAGTGTTTTCAAGGGAGATATAGGTTGAGATCATTTATAGGTTTTTTTGTCCTAGTCTTTCATAAAAATACTCTTGTTTGGTAATAAACTTTTTCTTCTACAGTAAGAGAAATAATACTGTGTTATCAAAAGCAAGAAGGCTTACGATTCAAGTGGGATCTTGGCCCCCGAGGGCCTGGGAGCCTCCATCGGCAGCTCTCCCGCCCCAACGCCCAGGGAGCTGTCGGACACCAGCTCCGCAAAAGCAAACACTGTCTCGACAGTGCTTTTGTATCTTATTTTATAAAATGGCTTACCTGAGAGAGGCATGTATTATTCAGTGCAAGAGGGAACATCAATCAGATTAAGGAGTCGATGGAAACTATGTGGATTAGATTAGCGGCTGTGTCATCTACCTTTCTCGGGGCCAGCAAAGTGCCAACCGTGAACACAGTGAGGGAGTTGGGGGCTTGGCACAGACTCCAGCGCGGGGCGGGGCGGGAGCTAAACATCAGTGTCTACCCTGGCACCATGGCTGGGTCAGGGGACAGGCGACGGGAAAGGAAGGGGCCAGGAGACGGATGGGACATGGGCGTAAGCTTTGGGGTATGCTCTGCCCTCTCTAGCTAGGGCAGAGGATGGCTTGTGGTCCTGAACGGACAGCTCCCACCACCCAGCTCTGGGCAGAGGTGGTCTGGGGTCCGGTATCGGCAGGGGCGGGGGCTGGTGGAAGGTGCTGTCAGGAGGGCACCTGGCACAGCCCGCTCTGGGTCTGGCCCACGCTAGGGCTCCCAGGCGGCTGGAGTGAGGGTGGGGCTCGATCTGGTCTGGAAAGGTGATTCCAAGCTCTCTCGCTCTCTCCCAACCACGGGCATCATTCAGGCTTGTTCTCAACCTACATGTTAAAAATGCTTCTTGGTGTGTTTGGGGTGGGGAGGGGGAGAGGGACACTGATCTCTCTCTTGACCTCCTCTGACACCCCTGGCTTGTTACCCAGCCATTTTCGGTAGCTACATGGGTGGTCACAGAACACACTGGGTGGCACTCGGCACACAACACAGAACCGGAGAAGTCCATGCAGGCAAGGGAACACACATCGGACCGAGGGAGCGAGGAACACGCCACCCCGAGGAACATGCAAACAGAGAAGATCCCTGCAGATCCAAGGATGCCACAACCCGACGGGCGCTGAGGAAGCACAAGTCTCTAAGGAGAAGCCACTGTTGAACGACGACGCGAGCGCGGCGCCTGATCCGCACCCTCGCCATGAGAGCGATGCGTTGCAGAACGCCGACCGGGTACCGTGCAGACACCCACGAGAACAGCGACACAGACACACCGACACAGACACACACGGATGCACTAGGTTTCCGACACGACACGGACCTGCACTGAAGGAGACAGGTGCCCCTGGAAGAAACAGCAGGCGCGAGACCCACTCCTCCTGACGAGTGTCTGCAGCTGCAGCCGAGCCAGGCAGTGCGTAGGATTTCTAGAAAGACTTGCCAGCCTTTCGCTAGTCAGACTCCTGGAGACAGAGTCCAGGGTGTCCTCGGGCATGTGCCCGCCAGAGGGTGGGACGAAGCAGGGGCTCACCCTGTCCTGGGCACAGCCTCCTGAATGTTCTCTCTCTCTTACTCAGCACACACACATGTGCACACACACATACACACACACACATGCACACTTTTCTCCCCTCTCCAAAAGGCCTAGAAGGGGATGTTGTGCTGCTTTTCATGGGGAAAGAAGCCAAAGGTTGTGGACAGGTCTCGGGACGTAGGCCAGTGGCAGGTCGGGGGCTGCTGCGGGGCTTGAACCCTGTGAGGCTGAGTAGGTGGCAGGCCCCACTCTGCGCCCCTGCACCCCAGGAGAGCTCCCAGCCCCCTCACCAGGCCTGGGGTGCTGCGAGGGGTATGGCAGTCATAAGCACCACCGGAAGGACCGTCCCATGGCTGAGTCAAGTCTCAGCTGCCTTCTGGGTGGGGCTGAGTCTCAATCAGCATGTGGGCCCCCTACTTGAAGCCTCTGGCCTCCCACTGCCAGAGACAGGCAGGGAGGGGTGCTGGGGCCCTGCATCCTAGGGCTGTGGTGGGACACTCCTCTTGCAGGCCCCCCTGAGCAGTCCTGCGGTCCTGGACCAGGCAGGGGCTGAGGGAGGAACCAGCAGGCGTGACCTCCCAGGACAGCAGCTTCGACCTTCAGAGAGAGGTCACTTCTAATACCAAATAAAAAGTCTCTGTGAAAGATCCCCGCCCCCTCAGCCTTAACAAATCACTAAAAGACATTTATTATGCCAATAGAGAGCTGTGGAGCTCGAGAAAGAGGATTGCAAACGAAGACAAATGCGTGTGCTAAGGAAGCCGCCCCAGCCCCCAAGGCACACGGGCAGCTAACAAAGTTGGCAAATGCGGGGTTTTGACCCGTTGTGAAATTTTTCCAAAGCCACAAAGAAAGGGGGAAAGGAAATGCCTCATTCGAAAAGAAAAAGCCACACACACAGGTACACGTACACACACGTGCGAACACACACACACACACACACACACACACACACACACACACCCTCCCCTACTTCTGCCTTGTTCAAGACGTCAATGCCGCCTGCTTTAGCTGGGAACAGGGCACACCTGGGAAACAGCGAGGCTCCTAGGGAGAAGTGGGATCCCTCGGGGGCGGAGGAGAGCCGGGACTGCCTCATGTGCAGGAGAAGGACAAAACCAGGCTGTGTGCGCGTGTGCGTGTGCAGGGGCCATGGCCTTGGCTCATTCCTGGGGAAAGGGAAGGAAGAGACGATGGATCATCACCGCACAAGCAGGGTGGACAGGCGTGGGCCGGGGCCGTCAGTTGATCTGGCGACAGGCTTCGAAGGTCCACTTGGTGGCTCCGCCGAAGATCTCAATGTGGTTCTCCGCCCAGGCGATGACGTTGCCGGACAGGGCCTTGGTGCTGCAGGTGGCCAGGTTGTACACTTCCCCCGGGGTCAGCTTGCGGTCCCAGATGTTGAAATGGGCCAACTCGCCCACAAAGGCTTGGGTGGCATCAAACCCGCCACCCAGCGTGTCCTTTGGAGAAGAGCAAGGGATAAGAGTGGAGGGGTTGGCGGGGTGACCTGGGCCTAGCTGGGAGCCCCATCCCTAGGGGGTGAGGCTGGGTGTCTGTCTTCCCCATCAGGGCTTCACTGTCTACCCTGGGTACCACTTTGTCTCCTATCCCTGGGTCTTCAGCCATGCCTCTGTCCTTCCCCGAGGGAAGCCCAGGAAAAAGCCTGGTGCAGGCCAGCTCTGGATGCGGATCTTCCCTTGGGGGCCCCTGGACGCTGCCCATCCTGCAGCCGATTCCTCGGCCAGCAAGTAAGGGGTCAGTGGGGGCTGTGGACACCCACAGTAGCAGGGTCTCAGGGCCCCACTCGGATAACCCTCTTTGCCAGCTATTGCTGACAATACTTCCCAACAGGAATAGAAGGCCTGGCTTCTCCGCCCCTTCCTCTCCCTCCCAGGTGCCCAATGGGAGATGAACCACTTCACGGGAACTAAATTATTCATTGCTAAAAGCAGAGCTGGCCTTCCCATTCCAAAGGGAGCGATGCTGCGGCGTACTCAGTGCTAGAACCTAAGCTCACTCCCGCCAGAGTTTCCTGGAGCAGCCCACCCAAACGGCTCTACCACTTGCTGCCTGTGGGCACTGCTCACTCCCCAGCCCCCAGAGCGCCCATCGCCCCTTCTTCTCCATCTTTCTCCTGCCCTGGCCTCTGTCCCAGGACCCCGCAACCCCCACACGCTGCCTCGGCCAGTACCTGCTCCTGGCCCAACACCAGCACACCCTGCGGCTTGATGGGGTGATAGGGTGCCAGGTTCTCGCCATTGCCGCCCTGGGTGCCATCCTGGTAGGCTTCCCACACCCCGTCCCGGGTAGTCCAGGTGACGCAGATGTGGTGCCACTTGCCGTCGTTGATTACGAAGGGCAGCTTGGCCACCTGGGAGGGAGAATGAGCACACCGTGTCTTGGGTTTGGGGGTGCCACCGGAATCAGTGACCTCACGGGTGCACCTGCTTTCCTCAAGTCACTTTCGAAGGAAACATCAAAAGCCATGACTGAATCCTCCACGGCACCCGCCCCTTCAGACTTTGGCATCGCCAGCCCCACCCTTGGGTGGTGCATGGAATCCCATAGGAAGTGCACCGCTTTGCCAAGGGGGCCCTGAGAGCCATCTGGGCACACACTGCCTCACTCCTACTCGCCCTCCTCCCTCTTAGCTGGTCTACAAAACAAGTCCTCCCTGGCGGCTGAGTTTCCTGCTGCCTTCAGGGCCTCCCTGCGGGGCCTCTCCTCTCTTCCAACGCTCCATCTCCAGTTGTTAGTCCTCCAGTCTATACCACAGTCAGCCTCGGCAAAGAGTGGGGGGGATGCCATGGCAGGGGGTGGCACCGTGCCTCTCAAAGCTCAGACCAGCTTCGGAGGGACTGGGAATCACACTCCCCCCTCCCACTCCAGGCAGGGGGATGGTGCGGCAGATGACAGAGCCTCACACTTTTCCACTTGGGGAAATGGAGCCCAGGAAGCACAGGCTTTCTGGGGCACAGCTTCAAGAACAGGGGCCCGGAATCCAATGCCTAGCAGGGTTTGAGCCATTCACGACCAGCTATGGCATGAAGAAAAGGGAGTCCAAAGCTGGCAGCTAATTCTGAGGCTAATGGAAGGGGGACAGGATGAAGAGGCGCTCACTAGAGGGAAAAGGAATGCCTTCTCCCAAGGAGTCAGGTGGGCCCAGCCTCCTCCTGGGAGTGGGCTCTTAATGAGATACATCTGGCTGAGGAAGAGTCTCAAGGAGCACCTATATACCCAGAGAGCAGCCATGGTCCCCCACATACAGCGAGCCAAGCCAGTCTTAGGCCAGCCAGTGGAGGAGGAGCCAGAATCATGTTAGCAGGATGGACCAGACGCCATCTCCCATCCCTACTCGGGGAAGCTTCTGTCTGGAAGGTTCCAGCTCTCCCTGTTCTCAGACAGGGACCAGGCGAGAACACCCCTCTCCACTCCTGGTCTTCACCCTCCACCTCCCCCAGTCCTGCTGGACAGATGCTTTTCTGGGGGCCAGAGCAGCACCCAAGACCACCGCAGCCCTGCGCAGCAGCAGCAGGCCTGGGACGGGGGCTCTACCTTGTCATTGATGAGGATCTCCATGGGGTTGTTGCCCCACTCGATGAGAACCAGCTCGTTGGCCTGGCCGGGCACGGCGTATGAGAAGGGCGTGCCCACTCCGGGTGCCGCGCTGGACTTGAGCCACATGCACACGGTGAAGGCGTACATCTCGGGCAGGCTCTTCTTCACCTTGGCATACATGTAGTTGGTCCGCAGCGGGAACGTGAGCTGGAACTTGTCTCCAGGGCGGTTGTCTTTCTGACCTGGGGAGGATGGGACCTGATCCTGACAGCTGCACGGCCACCCAGGGCTTGCTTATCCATGTCTGAGTCTTGTTTAGTCCCCACCAAGCCCTGTGACGCAGACAGGGCACAGCCGGCAAAAAAAGCTGACCCAAGGTATCCACGCTCCCGGTCTGGCTGCTTCCTGCCCCCACGTGGTGCCCTCTCTGGGGAGGTGGGGGTAGGGGTATAGCACAGGGCCAGCTATGACATCTGCCCCTGGGCTGCCAGGTGGGCATAGGGAGAAATGGGGACAGGCTTCAAGTCAGTGTATACCTTGTCAACTGACCCAGAAGGTGTGGCCACAGGGGAAGGGCGAACAAGGCTAGCTTCCCTCAGAACCACCCCTTGGGGGGCTGACCCAATTCCAGGATGGCAACCGTGCCCAGAACCCCTCATCTGTCCTCCAGGGCTCTTCCTTGGGACATGCAGGACACTGGCCCCTGCCACCCATCCCTGGAGGCTGGGACAGGCTGCAATCCATTCATCCCTCAGAAGGAAGCATCGCCCCTCCCCCCAGGCTCTTCCAGCAACTGTCTGGAACCCTGCGGAGAGGGCAGGACAGGACAGGTTGGGGGGCAGCATTTCCGGAGCCAGGGCCCCCCAAGAAGGCTACTTTGAGGCTGCCACACAGGAGTCCCAGATGAGCCTCCTGTGTGTTTCCTGAAAACCCAGGCTCTTGGCCTGGTGGCCTCCCCCTTTTACACTCTGGCCTGCCAGTCCACGGTCTCCAGGGAATGTCTAAGGATCCCACCCCGACCTACACACTTGCTGTGGCTGTGGCCCTGGTGTGACTGACTCCTGGGAAACATTCCAGTCCGGCGGTGGGCACCCATGCCAGAGCCCAGGAACACAAGCAACCCTCCAGCTCCCGGGTGCCTCCCCGGGGCCCAGGAAGAAACATGTCCCCCAGGCCAAAGCGATTTCTGGGAGACATCCTGTCAGGGCAGCCTCCTCCACCTCTGAGCCAGGTGTCTGAGAGCTGAGCAGGGCTGGCCCCCTCAGTGCAGTGGTCCCTCTTTCAATCCCACAGTTGGGGGGTGGGGGAGACCCAGCCCCAGCGAGGCTCTCCAGAGCTTTTCCATTTCCCCACATCTCTCCTCCTTCCCTCCCCCTCCCTCTTGAGGTCCCTCTTTCCCCTGATCTGTTTTTCAGTTACATAACGCGCCTTAAGATGGCACTGTTTAAATCCATCCGGCACATTTTGCGGTTCGAGCAGGGTCACGTGGCCCTTCTCCCCGCCAGGGTGCCCCCCCTTTTACAACCTTGTTTGATTTCTGTGACTTCAAGGCAGAGCATCGTGCACTGGGGCGCTGGGGGGCAGCCCGAGTTGGCTACGGGGGGGGGGGGAGCTGCGGGGGGGCGAGCAAGATGCCCAAGCTTG
>PVJS01005614.1:16172-44782 GCA_004027185.1 Glis glis | reverse complement strand
CTTTCCTGACCAGGGAGGGGTTGGGCCAGCCACAGCGACTGGGCAAAGTTACTGAAGATTAAACAAATCAGACTTGAAAAACCCAGCCAGTGTGTGAGTGTATCTTGATGGGGGGGGGTACACCATCCCTTTCTCTCTTCTGCTTCTTTTCTCTGGCAATGTCTCCAGCCCAGGGCACCCGGCCCAGCTAGGAACAAGACTGGAAGCCCAGAACCTGGGGAGGGGTTCTTGGGGTTGGGGGACTCGGGGGCTTTACAGCAGCGCAGAAGTCGGCTGTGCAGGAGGCCAGTGCACCGAGTGCCCCGAGTCCCCTGAGGAAGCAGCATGGCCCCTCTGAGCCCTTACCTTTCTCCAGCTCGCTGATGCGCTGGTGCAGGGAGGTCAGGGCGCTCTCGATCTTGACCCTCTCCTCCGTGTCGTTCTTGGGGCCCCCCTTGCCCTCCTCCAGTGTGTTTACCCGAGAGAGCACCTGCCGCTCCAGGTCATCGATCTTGCTTTGCAGCAGATCCTTGAGGCTGTTGGTCTGGCTGGAGGAATTGAGACGGCTGTACTGCTGCGGGGGCACAAGGGCAGGGGAAACCAAAACGTTAAGCTCAGAGCGGAGACCGTGCCAGGGGCCCCGCGGCGCGGTCCCCTCGGGGCGACTGCGGGGGCGGCCTGGCGGGGAGCTCGGGCTAGTGGGGGCCCGCGGGTCCCCGCAGACTCCGGGAGGCTCCCTCCCGGCATCAGCACGCTGCCGAGGAGGGGTTGGGGGGGTACCGGGCCGGGTCGGGGATGGGTGGGGGAGGGCAGAGGGGCGCACAACCCGGAGGGGGGAACCGCGGCTCAAGCGGACCTCGAGGTTCTCCAAGCGGGTTTTGAGCGACTGCAAAGTTTGCCCGAGTTGGCTGAGCGTCTCCGCGGCCGGCGTCCGGGACAGGTCGCCCATGGTGTTCTTGCCCGAACCGGGCTGCTTGCGGCCGCCGCCCGCCCTGGCCTCGCCGGGACCCGCGTCCAGCGTGCTCTGGCTCTCGCAGCGGCCCAGCTTGGTGGTCAGCTCGCGGATGGTCTCCTTCTGGCTGAGGATGGTCTCCTTTTGCTGCAGCACGGTCTCGCGGAGCTGCAGCACGTTGCTCCGGAGCTCCTCCGCGCCGCCAGCGGCCACGGACGCGGCGCACATGTCGGCATCCACGGGCACCGAGGTGCAGATAAAGCGCGTCGGCCCAAAATCCTGGGCCCCAGTGCCCAGGAGGCAGAGGGCGAGCAGCGCACAGGTGCGCACGGCGTGGCCGGCCAGCATGGCTGCGGGCACCTGGCGCGCCGGGCCCGGCTCGGCTCGGGAAGGGCTCGGCTGGGGCTGGGACCGGGCTCGGGCTGTCGCTCCGCTGGCGGCCCGCGCTCTGGGCGCCGCGTTCCTCGGCCGCACGGTCCTCTCACCGCTGCGCTGTCCGGCCCCCACTGCCGCCTGCGCTGCGGAGCCCGCGCCTTTTATGCTGCCGCGGGAGGGGCCTCGGCGCCGCCGACGTCAGCGGGGGAGGAATCCCGCTTTAATTGTCTGCGGCCCTGGCCCGCCGCGCGCCTGGGGTCGCTCGGGAGCGCGGCTGGGGCTGCCTCCGCGCCCCCTCGCGTCCCTCCGGGGCCGCCGCCCCCTCCCACCTCCCCCGCCGTCCGCCCCCGCTCGGGCCAGCGTCGCTTCCCCGAAGGCTCCGAGAGCCCAAGAAGGAGGGGGCGATCGGGCGGCGGGCCTGGATTCGAGGACGGGCCACCTGCGCGGTGCCCCCAAATCTCCGACGGGACTCTGGGCGGATGAGAGGCCCCGACGAGGCCGAGAGACAGAACTCGGTTTAGCTGGCTCGGCTGCACCGAGCGCCCGCGGGATCCTGCTCTGGGCGTTCGCCTCCAGGACCTCGAATCGCCAATACTCGAGTGTCCGGTGGGCAGCGCCGCGGGGCCTCGCGTCGCCGCTAAGTCCAGGAAGGGCGTCTCGGGGGCCAATCCATTTCTCCGGTGTTCTTGTGGGTTGAAAAGACGCTGGGTCTGGGGACTTCCCAGGGCCCGGCTCCCGGCTCGCCAGCGCTTTCCCTCCCCCCAACTCCCGCCCGGGCTTTGAGGACCACAGCGTCCTCCGGGAATGACAGCCCCCACTCCGTGCGGGCGGGGCACTGGGACTTGTCGGAGGTCGCCCTTGGGAATCGAGCCTTTCCTGCCATCCCATCCGAGCCCGACCAATTCCGGACAGAGCGCGCGGCCGAGGCTGGCAGCGCGGCTGAAGGGGGCCGCGCACCCGGAGCGCTTTCCCATCCCCGAGGCGCGGGTGCGCTCTGGGTGTGTCGGTGTGGACCCCTGTCTGTGCCCCGCCCCGTGTGTGTGTGTGTGTGTGCATGTTGAGAGTTCTGCTCCCCGTGCGCCCGGAGCCCGGGGTCGCGAGGCGGCTCGGACAGCGGGCAAGGGTCCCAGAGGTCCCAGAGGTGGACAGGGCGTCGCACCTGTGGAGCGGCCCATGCTGGCACTTCGTTCATAGACACCCCACCCCGCTCTCGCGCTCTTTTTCTGGACAGGCTCGGCTCCCTGGATTCCTGTCCCTGTTCGGACGCCCAGCCCAGCCCGGGCCTCGGGACCGGGGAGGGAGCCACTGCCCCGCCCCGGGGGCGGTCAGAGCCAGGAGCAACTCGGACATCTACTCGTCCAAGCTCTCGTTGTATAGAGTAGGAAAGTGAAGCGGAGAAATCCCAAATCGGGGTCGAGGTGACGGGCGAGCCTGGGCTAGAACCATTGTCCGGTTGGCTCTGCTGACAGCCCCCCCCCACCGGCCCTCTCTCATTCCTTTATTCCGCAGCCTTTTACTGGACGCTGCAATGGGCCAGGGTCCCTACCCTGGGCTCCCCAGCCCGGAGGGACCCGCTGGCAGCTCCCGGGCAGCTCTCGGTGCGGAGACTGAGCATCAGCCCGGCCAGCGGCAGAAAAGCCCTGCTAGATTGAGATGTTTTGAGACGCCTCGACCTCCTTCCCTTCGCGCGGTCTCCTCCCGACCCCCGGCCCTGGGGCGCCCCGCAGCCTGCTTTCGTGTCTCAGCCTTTAACCCTGCGAGTCTGGGGTTGCGAAGCGGCGCGGCCCTAGCACGTCCCGCGCGTCCTTCGGCCGCAGCTTCCGGGCGCCAGAGGGACCCCGCGGCCCGTGCGCCGCGGTCCTCGGCTCCGCGCAGGGAGGGCGTGCGGGGTTTCCGCCCCCGCCGGCCCCGCTGCCCACCATCCGCACCGAAATCCGCAGAGGCTCGCCGCCGGGCGCCCCCTCCGGTCCCCTCCAGCCCGCGGGAGGGGTGGCCACACGCCTGCCCACGCGGGGCGTGCGCCCGGAGGAAGGATTTCCCGCGCGAGGCGCGCTGCGCTGCTCGGAGACTTCTGCCCCAGCCCCCACCTAGCCCTGTCCGGATGCGGGCACCCCGCCCTGCCGCCTCTCCGCGCTCCCCGCCTGGCCCTGGGGCAAGGCTATCCCGGCCGAGAGCGCGTGGGCGCGGGAGAGGAGCTGGCCCTTCCCCAGCGCAGGCTGTGTGGACAGAGCAGCCACCTCCGCCAGGCTTTGCGTCTCGAGCCCCAGGAGTGGCTGGGGACCCTGGCTTTTACCCTCAGGAAGGAGACCTCCGCAGCCGGGCACCTCGGCGTTTGGATACCGAGAGGAGGGTCACCCCTCTGCAGGGGATGGGATCAGACGGCGTCAGAAGGGAGCAAGGGACTTGGGGTAGAGTCCAGGGTCAGCGGGACCTCTGGGAAGTGTGGAGACCCGAGGAAAAGACAGCGTCAGAGGCCAGACCCTTCCGTCCAGTCCGCCACCGTTGTGAGGCGCTCCGTCCACCAGGAGGCGCTCTGCAGAACACCTGCAGCAGAGGGTGGACGGCCACCCTGTAGCATTCCCTACCTTCTTTAAATCCTTTTCAGACGGACTCAAGACCCTGCGCAGGTGGAGGGCCCACCCTGGTCGGGTTTAGGGTTCCCTCTGTCTCCCGGTGCCCTGGAAGTATCTGGGGGCTGAGAGGCCCCACAAGTCCAGCAGCTGAGGTCAGGGATGAAGTCCTGGGTGATTGTGAAGCTGCCCACGGAGACCTAAGTCCAAGCCGGGAGGCCAGCTCACTGAGCAGCTATTACAGTCTCCCCTCCACGCCGATGCAGTAGGCCGAAAAAACCCTCAAAAGCACAGGGAAGAGTAGAGTGTAACAAAATAATCAGGAAACAATGCATTCTGACTATTTATTATCTCAGTTTTTAGTATAATTTACTTAATTGTTAAGTTTTTATAATTTAAGCTTTAATGATAGCTGTTTATCAATCAGCTTGCAAATTTCCTGAAAATTGAACAATCAGTTCGTACCGGGGCTCAGCCCACCTCTGGGGAAGAGGTGGGGGAAGGGCACCTTCTCACCTGGGATGGAGAAGGTAGGGGCGGGTGGAACAGTATAACCTCAGAGTTCCTGGCGGGTAGCCAGTGTGGAAAAGGCAGGCGTGCACAAGTAGACTAAACAGGGGAGCCCGGCAGGATTGTGAGGACCTCAGTGTCCACCCAGAATCTTTGCCCCATGGACAGTGGGAGCCCATGCAGGACAGCATCTCCACGGCCTGTCCTCTTGCAGTACCAAGGCCATGAACAATGGCCCCACGCAGGACAGGGCTCCCCTTGGGTAGGCAATAAATGGGTGCTGGGAGGGTGCTGGGCAGGGAACCAGCATCCCCACACGCTTGCCTCTGAGCCCTTCCAGCACGAGGGCCCACCCTGCCTTATAGTAGTAGTAGTAGTACTGAGAATTGAATCCAGGAGCCCTCTACCTCCGAGCTATACCCCCAGCCCTTTTTATTTTTTATTTTGAAACAGGGTCTTGCTCAGTCGTTGAGGGTTCTGCTAAGTTGCTAATGCTGGCCTCGAACCTACGATCCTGTCTCAGCCTCCCATCGCACCAGGCTTCCCACCATTCCTTTTGGGATAGCGACCCCTGCAGGGGTGAGTTTGGGGGCAGGTGGGCAGGGCCTCCTGGGGAAGAGAAGCAGGAGACCTCACTGATCACAGATCCGGGACATGGTGCCCCTCAGTAGAGCCGGTCCTCATTCCTCTGGTGGACAGGCCCTGTGCTGGTGGCTCCTCTAGGACCGGGAGGGGGGGCACACCCTGAACAGTGGGGTCACTGGTGTTCTCAGTTCCCTGTGACTTTCTGAAGTTGTTTGGGGTCTGCTTCTGCTTCCAGCAGCCCCCTGGTGCTGGCTGTGCTCTGACTCCTGGTCTGGGTGCTGGTTTCGTGGGGCGTTCACTTTGTGACAGCTGTCTGGCTACCACGGGTGCTTTTCCATATGGTTATATACCTCCCACCAGGTATGTGGGGGAGGGGGCATGCAGGTTGACATCAGAGCAGCAGAGAGGGGCTCCTGGCTGCCCCCCAAGGGAGCATTGCCATGGGCCTCTGGCAGCAGAGCCTTCAGGACACTGCCAGATCATGTGACCGCCCCCCAGGTCCCCATAGGAGGCACCCCTGGGGCCGACGGGTGGGCACGGGGCTGCTTCAGCAGCAGCCAGCCTCCCAGGCCTGAGTCACGGCCTCAGCCCACCTGTGCCTCAGAGTCACTTGCCTGACAGGTCCCGCCCCCAGCTCTGGGTGGCAGGCACGGGCCCTGCTCCCTGGCTCTGCTGTGGGTGGCAGCCTGCCGGGCCTCCCCTCTGCAGGGTCCCCTTCATGAACACCCCCTGGATACCACCACATCTCACAAGCAACTGTTCTTGCCACACAGGCCCATGAAGGCTACAGCTGGGACCCGGGCTCAGGAGCTCCTCTCTTGCTCCTGTGGCTGACCCCCTCCTGCTCTCTGTGCACATATAAGGGAACATGCGTCTGCTGTAGAGACCCCCCCTCCAGATTCCCTGCACCCAGCTTAGGGTGTCCCCTAGCCAGGCTGGGGATGAACCCTGGCTGGTCTCTCTCCCTGCCCTCCCCCAGGTCTGAGCCCAGCACTGGGGCCAGGAGTGGGGACGGGTGCCCTTGAACTGAGACCCACGAGTCCCAGGAAATAGAGGCTGGTCTGACTTTCCCCACGTGGGGGTTTCATGGTACCAGGTAGGATCTCGGGCATTTAGCACAGTGTAAATATTCTCAACGTTTGCTCTCCGTTCGGCAAATATTTCCAGAGCATCTGCTCAGGGGCAGGCCAGCTGCCAGGGCTGGTGATGAACGAAACACTGTCCCCATCCCTGAGAGCCCGCGATGGGGCGGGCTTGACAGGCGGAAACACACCTTCAGCCCAATGCTCCAGCGCCACAGGGACAGGAGATGCCCAGGTCAGCAGCAGGCTGGGGTGGGGTGGGTCTCCTGATGGAGTCACACCAGAGAGGGGTCTTGAACAGAGAGGGATAGGAATAAAATGCAATCGGGGCACATGCCTGTAATCCCAGTACTTGGGAGGCTGAGACAGGAGGATTGTGGGTTTGAGGCCAGCCTCAGAAACTTTGTGAGACCTTCAGCAACTTAGTGAGACTCTGTTTAAAAACAACAATAATAGGCCGGGCGTGGTGGCACACGCTTGTAATCCCAGTACTTGGGAGGCAGAAACCGGAAGATCCGAGTTCACGGCCAGTCTCAGCTACTTGGTGAGGCCCTCCACAACTTCGTGAGACCCGGTTTCAAAATAAAGTATAAAAAATAGGGCCGGGGGTGTAGCTCGGAGGTAGAACATCCCTAGGTTCAATCCCCAGTACTGCAAAAAAACAACAACAACAATAATAACAACAACAAAATAAAATAGGGCTAGGAGTGTAGCTTGGAGGTAGAACACCTCTAGGTTCAATCCCCAGTACCGAAAAAAAAAATGTAATGAGAGAGATGTGGTGGAGCAGAGGATAAGGCTGATCTTAGTGAATGTGAGAGCCGGCCTTGGAGCTAAGACTTCGGCGTGTGGGCAGAGCCCCCCACAGGGCGCAGCTGCTGTCCTGTGTGTAGAACGCCCTGCCCGGGGGCCCAGGAGTGTGGACTTGGGAACACGCCTTGCAGGGGAGGGTGGGTCAGGAGGCTGCAGCCGGCTGGTGAGGGACGGACTTGAGGACTTCAGGGATTAAACTGGCACAGGTGATGCCCGGTGTGGGGAGGGAGGGAGGGCAGGCACCTGGGAGATCCCTGGCCCCATCCCGGCTTGGGCGGAGGGCAGTGGTGTGGCCTGCAGAGAGGGAAGCAGGAGCTGGGAGGGCTCACGCTGGACATCTGACCTCCAGCAGGAGATTAGAACCATGAAGCCCCAGCCTCCTCCAGAGGCCAGCGCTTAGGAGTCTGTCAATATTGTGCCAGGAGGAGGCTGTCCCAGCTGAGCTGAGCCAAAGTGGGCTGAAGGGGCTAGAGGAGGCCGGCTGACCCTGGAACCCTGGGAGCAGCTCCCTAAAGCCAGTAGGGAGACCAGCCGAGAAGATGGTGGTCTAATAAGAGAAGAGGGCCTGGGGCTCCGAAAGTCAAGGGGCCCATTGTCTAAAGATTTCTGGTCTCTAATCCCAGTAACTTGGGAGGCTGAGACAGGAGGTTTGCAGGTACCTTCAAGGCTAGCCTCAACAATTTTTTTTTTTTTTTTTTTTGCGGTACCGGGCATTGAACCCAGAGGCGTTCTACCTCCGAACTACACCCCCGGCCCTATTTTTTATACTTTATTTTAAAACTGGGTCTCACGAAGTTGCAGAGGGCCTCACTAAGTAGAGAGAGAGAGAGAGAGAGAGAGAGAGCTGAGGCTGGCCGCGAACCCCGATCCTCCAGTCTCCGCCTCCCAAAGTACTGGGATTACAAGCGTGCGCCACCACGCCTAGCTTTAGCCTCAACAATTTAGTGAGATGCTCAGCACCTTGGTGAGACCATGTTTCAAAACAAAAAATAAAAAAGGCTGGGGGTGTAGCTCAGAGGTAGAAAGCCCCTAGGTTCCATCCGCAGTATGCCCCCCCCCCGCACCCACACACACAGAGATTTCTGGTCTCTGAATTGCATTGATGACAACAGATCAACTCTCCGGCATTCGCAAGGTGCTTTCCAGACTTCAAAACCAAAATGCTTTCAATCACTCATCTTCCCGCACTCCTGACACCAGGCTCATAAATGCAAAAGAGGATGGCCCTGGACCCTGCCTCCCGAGCCCCAGTTTGCATCAATTTGTCCCTGAGACCGGGTGCTCCTCGAAGCGAATGGCCTCTGCTCCATGCGATGGGTGCCGGGCCGCCAGCTGCGGTGTCCTTGCACATCAATTTACCATCTGCCAAACGCCGGGAGAGGGCATATGACATGTAAAATGAGTTGAGGCATAAAAGTATTTCAGAATAAAAATGGTATGTACTGGCAAGGGATTACAGTTATTACAAGGCCCGTGCGCGAGGCCATCACTCATACCTGGAGCGGGGAGCGGGGTCTCCTCCCAGTGGCAGGCAGGCAGCCCTCGTGTGAGGACAGGCAGCCATCGCAAGGGCTCAGCTGCAGGGGCCAGGAGCAGTTGGGTGTGCTCAAGCCGGGGCTTCCCCGGGGAGCTTCCACAGGCTGGAGCCGGCATGACACTCACAGGTCAGAACTAAGGCATGGTGCCGGGCATGGTGGCGCACACTTGTAATTCCAGTACTTGGGAGGCTGGGACAGGAGGATCCGGGTTCGCGGCCAGCCTCAGCTACTTAGTGAGGCCCTCCGCAACTTAGTGAGACCCTGTTTCAAAATAAAGAATAAAAAATAGGGCTGGGGGTGTAGCTCGGAGGTAGAACACCCCTAGGTTCAATCCCCAGTACCACAAAAAAAATAAATAAATAAAAAAGAACTAAGGCATGGTGCATGGCCATTGCTAGGTGTCGTCACATCTAGTCCCTCCTCTGATTATTTAAGGACCCCATGGGTGGCACAGGGGGTGGCATGCTCTTTCTGTTTTCCCCTTGGACAGAGGAGACAGAGTAAGACTCCTTATATTTTAGGGCTTTGGCCTCCCAAGCACAAGTCTAACCATGCGAGGCCTGGCCTTCCGAGCTGTCACTCCTGCATGTATTCACTTGGGTCTACAGTTCTCCCAGGGCCACTGTGCACCGGGAGCTCTCCCAGGTAGCAGAGCCACAAAGAGGTTCCCAGCTCATTGTTGTTTTGGTTTTGTGGTACTGAGGATCGAACCCAGGGGCATTCTACCTCCGAGCTGCATCCCCAGCCCCATTTTTTTTTTTTTTTTTTTGGAAACAGGGTCTTGCTAAGTTGCTGAGAGCCTCACTATATTGCTGAGGCTGGCTTTGAACCTGCCATCCTCCTGTCTCAGCCTCCCAAGTACTGGGATTATAGGCATGCACCACCAGGCCTGGCTCTGTTTTTTATTTGGAAACAGGTTCTCACTAAGTTGCTGAGGGCCTTGCTAAGCTGCTGAAGCTGGCCTCAAACCTGTGATCCTCTTGTCTCAGCCTCCCAAGTACCGGGATTGCAGGTATGCACCACCATGCCTGGCTTCTGGAAGCTGTTATTATTACACAATGCTGTGGTGCTGTTTGCAGGACTGGCCCACTCCAGCAGGGTCTCACAGCCAGGCAGGGAGCCGGCAGCTAGGCAGGGGGAGACAGGGAGCTTGGCCTCTTGCTTGGGCTGGGTATCCCCCCTCCAGCCCGTGCTAGGGAGTGTCCAGGCCTCTCAGACCCGCAGGCGTGTGGTCCCTCCTCCTTCCTGGGTGGATCATGCAGATGAAGTCGGGCTCCTGGGAAAGGGTCTCTCCTCAAAACCAGTGTGTGTGTGTGTGTGTGTGTGTGTGTGTGTGTGTGTGTGTGTGTGTAAGAGGAAGGAGAGATACAGACAGAGAGAAGAAACCTTAAAACTCTCTGGTGGCTGGGAAGAAAATAACAGAGGGTGAGGTCCTTCTGTGGGGTGTCTTAGGGTCCCCAAGCCCCCTTTCTGGGAAGATTTTTTTTGTGTGTGTGGTACTAGGGATTGAACCCAGGGGCATTCTACCTCCGAACTATACCCCCAGCCCTATTTTATTTTTATTCTGAAACAGGGTCTCGCTAGGTTGATGAGAGTCTCATTACTTGCTGAGGCTGTCCTCAACCCTGTGATCCTCCTGTCTCAGCCTCCCAAGTACTGGAGTTACAAGTGTGCACCACCACGCCCAGCCTTCTGGGAAGACTTTCATTCTGGTTTCATTTTCTGCTCTGACAGGGACAGCCCAATGCATTCTGTGACAGGAGGCTGCTGGAAACTGGAATGAGTCAGCCCCTCTCCGCCCCTCTGGTCTCAGGACCACCCCATCAGCTGGCAGTCACTGGGCACTCAGGCAGGGTCCTGAGCCAGGGACCAGGGCTTTGGAAGTGACCATCCCTGAGGCTCTAAGATGATCTGGACACCTGCTAGCCCCCAGGAAGGACCGTGCCAGCTGCATGAGGTGGGCACCATGCTCGCTGACCCCTCCAGGCCCCTCGCTCTCTCCCTTGTTGTGAGGCACGCGCCCCGGGCCCATTCTATGCATTCCTGTGGTGGGTATCTACTGGGAGCTGCTCAGGGGTCAGGATGGTGCTGGGCACACCAGGTTGGCACAGAGACCTCACCACTGTGCCACCAATCTGTCCCCAGGGGAAATGGACCTAAACAAGGGAGGACTGCAGAGTGTGAGAGCCTATGGCAGGGGCGTACCCAGCACCCCCACCTGCCTCTCCCTGCAGCCCCTGACGGACCCCAGCTCTCTGCAGGCTGCTGCCCCTTCCAGCCCTGGGGCTTTCTAACCTCACCAGCCAGTATGTGCTCTGTACACCCGTATGCCCACTCAGGAAGTGCAGGGGGGCCGTGCCTGCAGGGCCACCCTTGACCAATGGCATGAAGAACCAAGGGACAAAGGCCACCCTTTCTGTCCCGGCACCGCCCACAAGTGGATGGTCCTGGGACTATGCACCAGCTTCCAGGAGGTTCCTCAGGGCCCAGCTCCAGTTGCCCCAACAGAAGCCACTCTGAGACTCACCCTCACACTCCCCTTCGTTCCAACTCCCCCATCTCTCACCACTCCCCAAACAAGCTGCCTTCCAGCCTCGGCTGCTACTTTTGGGGGACCCCAGCTGGAGCAGGACTGTCTGGGGAACTCAGAGGGGCCCTGATCCAGGCTGGGTCCACACAGGAGCAATGCTCACCCCCACCAATCCCACTGATTACAGATGTGTGCCACCACACCCTGCCAAGGAACTCACCTTCTGAAGGGCTGGCCCAGGGCCCCCCTCACCCCTGCACCCAGGGGCGGTCCCTGCCCTCCTGGGGGGCTCTAGTCACCAGGGGGAAGTGCCACCAAGGAACCCACGGTTGGAGGCTCCAGGCCCTGCTGGCTATCCCTTTGAGTGAGGGGATGCCTCGGGGAGCTGATGGAGGAGGCAGGAAGCTGGAGTTCCGGAACCGCCTGGAAGGAATTTGCTGCGTCTTGCTGCAGTATCTGCTTGTAGGCTCAAGTGCTCCCTGGTAGACCGCTCTCCTCGCTCTCTGGCTCATAAGCACACGCACTCTCTCCCTCTCTCTGTCTCACGTGCACACACGGTCCCTCTCTGCCCGCCCTTACTCCCTGGGCCTCACACTCTAGTGCTTGGGCCTGTGAAGTCACTGCCTCCCTCCCTGCGACTGCCATTTAGAGCTGGCAACAATGAAAAGTGCCTATTTTACACTCCCTGGGCCCCAGCGGTGCTACGGAGACTCAGGCCCTTTGATGCAAATAATTAATTTGGTCCCATATTGCATAACATCCTAAAAAGCTTTCCAGGGTGAGCGCCTGCTGGCTGGACACGGTGATCTCATCAATACTGCATTGCACTGGGCACTACTCTTCTGTGGTTTCATTAAAAATTTAACCAGCGGTTTAAATCTGCAGTGTTCCCTTTAAAAAGGTGTGTGTGTGTGGGGGGGGTGGACAGGAAAGGGAGGGCTGCTTTGGGTTGGGGGTGAGCGGATGGGGGAGGGGGAATCCCGTCCCTGGGGAGGGAGGGGGCCTTCCCAGGCTGGAGCAGCAGCCTCTCTCTGATTGGCTATTGGCTGAGCCTGCTGTGTGGGTTTTGCTGCTGATGCTGCAGGGCGGGTGACTGGACCATTCATAGAAAATGTTTCTCCAAAGCTAGTCCTGATTTTCCAGGAGAGGGCTGCTCCTGGGGACCCAAGTGCTGGAGGAGGGCCAGGTGGTGGGGGATGAGAAAGACCCCATCCCCTGTGCTCATCCAGAACCAAAGACCAGAGTTGCACCTCACCCCTGCACCCTGGCTGTGTGGCCTCCGGCATGTTACTTGCCCTTTCTGAGCACAAGGCACCCCACTACCACATAAGTGTGTGAGAAGCTCTGAGTCAGCTCAGCCAGTGGTCACTATTGCCCAGCTGTGGTCATGGGGCGGGATGGGGTGAGGACACCAGGCCCAGGAGACCCTGCTGGGAAATGGTGCTGTCCGGAAGGCTATGTTAGATTTTTTTTCCCCTTCGGTACGGGGGATTGAACTCGGGGGCATTCTACCCCCAAGCTACACCCCCAGCCCTCTTATTTTTTTGTTTTGAAACAGGGTCTTGCTGGATTGCTGAGTGTCTCACTAAGTTAGTGAGGCTGGCCTTGAACCTGTAATCCTCCTGTTTCAGCCTCCCAAGTACTGGGATGACAAGCGTGTGCCACCGTGCCCACCCGTGTTAGTTTATTTCTTTATCTGTCACTCTTGCTGGAGAGGAGAGGGTGCGAGGTGGCCTTGTCATCATTGTTAGCTGTCATTGCTGAGGCCTGAATGTGGGGCCTGGGACCCCCAGGGGGTTGTTTGTGCTTCTCTTTTCAGAAGAGGGGTCACGCTGGAGCTCAGGGTCTGATGGGGGAACAGGGGGTGAAGGACAGGAGCAAGCGGAGCAGGGAGGCTCCGGGACTTGGTTCTTCCCCGGCCGCCTGCCTGGGCACTCTCCCTGCGCCACCTCGGCCAGGCCGCGCTTGTTTCCTTGAGAAAGGCAGGGGTCTGTGCATCCCAGCTTTCTTCTGACATTGTTCCGGAGTGATTAAGTTAAGCCTCCTGGGGCCTGCTGGAGAGACAGGACAAATTGCTTTGTAGGATTGATTCGCTGCCCAAGCATTTACAGCTCGCTCGCGGCTGTGCCCGCAGCGTAAGGCCACTGCGTGGGCGTCCTCCCACCCCGCACCCAGGCTCCCACCGGGCACCTGCACACATATCACCTGTCACGAGACACAGTCAGGCCCCAGGACAACGGCTTAGGCACCGCACACCCCCATGAGCACAGTCTCAGCACCCACAGCCCCACCTGTGCAGGCTGGAGCGGAGGGGCACTAGGGCAAGGGTAGGTGGGGAGGCGTGAGAGGGGTACATGGAGGCCCAGAGAGGAGGCCAGCCTCGGACAGAGGCCCCTGGTCCCCTCGTGGCCCTTTCCCCCACACAGGATGCCTCTGTCATCGTCCTGGGAACAGGACCAGAAGAGCACTGCGCTTGCTGGTGACTGTCAGGGAACCTGTGCCCAGGCGTGATGGTGTGAGGTGGCACCTGGACTCACAGAGCTGGGGCTGGGCTGCTCAGGGAAGGAGGAGGTGCTGGCCAGTGGACCCTTCCAGACAGAAGAGTAGCTGGGCATCGCCGACCAGGATACAAAAAGGACACGGAGTGGCTTACAGGAGGGTCCCGATATGTATTTCAAAAAGTGCACACTTGGAGCTGGGCGTAGTGGCGCACACCTGTAATCCCAGTACTTAGGAGGCTGAGACAGGAGGATCGCAGGTTCAAGGACAGCCTCAGCAAGTAGTGAGACTCTCAGCAACCTAGTGAGACCCTGTTTCAAAATAAAAATATGCCGGGCATGGTGGTGCACGCTTGTAATTCCAGTACTTGGGAGGCTGAGACAGGAGGATCACAGGTTCAAAGCCAGCCTCAGCAACTTAGCAAGGCTCTCAGCAACCTAGTGAGACCCTGTTTCCAAATAAGATATAAAATCGGGATGGGGGTGTAGCTTGGAGATAGAATGCCTCTGGATTCAATCCCCAGTACCAAATATATATATATATAATAAAATAAAAATAAAGTAGGGCTGGGGGTGTAGCTCAGAGGTACAACACCCCTGGGTTCAATCCCCAGTACCATACACAAAAAAAGAAAAGCACACACTTGTGGTGGTACATACTTGTAATTCAGTACTTGGGAGGCTGACACAGGAGGATTGCAGGTTTGAGGCCAGCTTCAGCAACTTAGCAAGACCCCGTTTCAAAATAAAAAATAAAAAGAGCTGGAGGCGTACCTCAGAGGTAGAACGCCCCTGAGTTCAATCCCTAATAGCTCCCCCTTTTGATTTAAATTAAAACTTCACGTAGCATAAAATTTGCCATGATGGAGCAGCTGTAGGAAGCACAGCTCTTTCCTGAGTCTAGGGGCCATTCCAGCAACTTCTCAGACCTGAGGAAGGGGTTAAGGGAGCTCCGATCCTCAGCCTGGTCAGAGGTGCCGGTGCCAACCTGGGACTTGCAACTGGTGTCCGACGGGAGTTGAGTCTCGTTATGGGCCGCGGAAAGGGCTGGAGCCCTGAGCTGTGGGGTCTGCGGTCAGTACGGGGAGTGCAGTAGAATATCGTGTTATACAAACATCACCACCGGCTGTCTCCAGAACCTTCATCTTCCCAAACTGAAGCTCTGTCCCCATTAAACACAAACTCTCCAGGGGCCAGCCGCACTAATGGGGAGCTGCCTCCACCAACCCGGGCCTGCTGGGTGCGGAGCCCACAGCCTCCCCTTCCCCAGCTTCTCTGTGCCCATTCATTCCCAGGCCTTCCAGAAGGCTGTCTGGAAGAGGAGAGCCATGACCGGTGCACCAGATAAGCATCCCCACCATTCTGAAACTGTTCTGACCCACAACATTTCTGACACCAAATATGCTGGTTTCCCTCCAACACCATTCAATTCTTCAGCTCTCCGGGCGCCAGCTGGGTGTCCAAGGATTGGCCTCAGTTCTTTTTTTTTTTTTCTTTTTGCAGTACTGGGGATTGAACCCAAGGACATTCGACCTCCAAGCTTTACCTCTAGCCCTCTTCACTTTGAAACAGGGTCACACTGGGTTGCTGAGAGTCTCCCCACATTCCTGAGGCTGTCCTCAAGCCTGTGATTCTCCCGCCTCAGCCTCCCACGTACTGGGATGACAGTGGTTTTGCCTCTTAATTTAAATTTTACAATGGTCACTGGGTGTGGTGGTGCACGCCTGTAATCCCAGTACTTGGGAGGCCAAGGCAGGAGGATCGCAGGTTCGATCGCCTTGGTTCTGAGACCGACTCCCCGCAGTCATTGCAGACCCCCACAGCTCAGGACTCCGGCCCGTTCTGCGTCCCGTAACGACACTCACCTCCCTTCAGACACCAGTTGCAAGTCCCAGGTTGGCACCAGCACCTCTGGCCAGGCTGAGGACATGGAGCTCCCTTAACCCCTTCCTCGGGTCTGAGAAGTTGCTGGACTGGCCACGGGACTCAGGAAAGCGCTGTGCTTCCTACCGCTGCTCTGTTACAAAGCATCGCACTCTCTCAGGACCCGCTGGATGGAAGAGGGGGGCAGGGCTCCTGCGGTGGGGGGCAGCTCCCAGGCCCTGCTTTGCACCCTGATGTGTCCACCAGCCCGAAGCCCTCCAAGCCCACCGTTTAGGCGGATTAGGGGGCTCCATGGTGTAGGCAGGGCTGAGTAAATCGAGGCCCTTCGTGAGGAGCTCAGTCTCCAGTCCCTCGCCCCTCCCTGGAGGCCATCAAGCTGGGAGTGGAGGTGCTGGTGGCCACTTCCGGCTGGCCAGAGCTTTTAACCCTTTCCAGCTCACTCCCCTTTCCTTCAGCACAGCCAAGGGCCCCTGAGTGGCCTCCACTGAGCTGATGGACATGTGGACATGTCATGGGAAGGAGCCAGAAAGCAAGCCTATGGGGGGCTTTGTTTAGGTACTAGGAATTAAACCCAGGGGTTTTCTACCTCAGAGCTACACCCCTAGCCCTATTATTTATTTATTTATTATTTATTTATTTATATTTTGGTATTGGGGATTGAACCCATAGACATTCTACCTCCAAGCTACACCCCCAGCCCGATTTTATTTCTTATTTGGAAACAGGGTCTTACTAGGTTGCTAAAGAGTCTTGCTAAGTTGCTGAGGCTGGCTTTGAACCTGCGATCCTCCTGTCTCAATTATTATTATTATTATTATTTGTGGTACTGGGGAGTGAACCCAGAGACATTCTACCTCTGAGCTACACCCCCCAGCCCTATTTTTTATTCTTTATTTTGAAATAGGGTCTCACTAAGTTGTGGAGGGCCTCACTAAGTAGCTGAGGCTGGCAGCAAACCCGGATCCTCCAGTCTCAGCCTCCCAAGTCCTGGGATTACAAGCATGCACCACCACGCCCGGCTTCCCAGGTAGTTTTTGCTCTTTGCACCGTCAGACGTGGAGGAGGAAGCTGTTCAGCTGCAATTGGCTGGGATGTGGGTGGCAGCTGGGAGGCATGGGCAGGAGCTGGGAGTCAGAACAAATGAAGGTGTGTGTGTGTGTGTGTGTGTGTTTTGGGGGAGTGCTCAAGGAACTTTCCCAACTGAAGGCCAGGTAGCCAATCGGTTAAGGAAGCAGCCTTCCCTCCCCCAACCAGGCATGGGTTTGAATCCTGATGCCCAGATTCCTGGCAGTGGGTCCTGTGTGTAACCTCTCTGAACCTCTAAGATGCCAGTGAGCACCTCGGAGTGACAGCAATGACAGCACACGACGGCTGGTAAGCTGCAGAGAGGAGTCAGGCAAAGCACCTGGTGCAGCGTCGCCCACCGTAGATTCTCTGCTCACCCTAATCGTGCCGCCGGGTAAGGTGTGTGCGGCACTGCGGCACCACATGCACCTCCGGGCCACCCACTCAGCCTTCAGCCCAAGGTCCCCCTCCCTGACCTCGTCAGCCAGCTGGCCGGCCTGGAGGCCATCACACGGGGCCTCGGGCCAGCTGCGGGCCTCCCGGACTCCTGGAGTCAGGATCAGCTTCTCTTGATTGTTTTTAAAGTGTTTGCTGCTGGAAGCCTCGAGCCGCTCCACAGAGGGGCATCAATAAAGGCAACAGCATGGCCATGAGGAGGCCTCGGGTTTCCCCCCAAGCACCCTGGTGCGCCACACGGCAGCCCTCGCCCACGGAGTTGGGAGGGGAGAGAACAGTGGACTCTCAGCTTCTGGTCAGACGCCTTTTCCCTCTGGCTGAGGGGATGTGCCCAGCCCGGTGCCAAGGGAGGAGCAGGACAGGCCAACCCTGGGATGGTTACAGAGACATGGGAGACAGGGAGAGGTGACATTTCCCAGCGCTCAGCTCCACGCCCTCTCTCCTACAGCCCAGCTGGCCATGGGCATGCAGGCGTGAGGTCCAGGTGAGTCCTGGGGCCAAAGGGAGGCAGCACGCTGCAGCTGCGGGCACGGGCTTTGGACAGGCTGACCTCTGCGCAAGTCCTGGGCCTGCACGCTGGCTGGGCCCTGGGACAGGCGGCACCGACCTCCGCCGAGCCTCAGCCTCCCGTGTGCAGAGTAGAGATGAGGACGGTTCCTGGTCTTGGGAGCGGTCTTAGCTGCCAGCATCTGCCTTAGGGGCTGTCGGTCAGCACTCAAGCAAGCAAACACCCCCTGTGCCTGGGAGGGCTCTCCTTCTCTTACCCGACACAGGGGACACCTCGCCTTAGGACAAAGATGGGAACGAAGCACTGGCCTGCTGCACAGCTCCTGACCTGGGACACCCGCTGCTCCGCAGTGGTAAGGCTGAGGGGGGAGGGGCAGCTTCGTGCAGGACCAGGTGAGCCTGGGGCCTGGCAGCAAGCTGGTTAATTAGACCTGGCAGCTTTATTTAACCCGAGAGGGCTCAGGGGCCCCAGGTAACTTCTCCTACAGCTGTCCACACTTCCCTTCCTTCCTTCCTTCCTTCCTTCCATACTGGGGTGTTCTACCTCCAAGCTACACCCCCCAGCCCTATCTATTTATTTGTGTGTGTGTGTGTGTGGTCCTGGGGATTGAACCCAGGGGAATTCTACCTCTGAGATACACCCCCAGCCCTATTTTATTTCTATTTTTGGAACAGGGTCTCACTAAGTTGATGAGAGTCTCACTACTTGCTGAAGCTGTCCTCGAACCTGCAGTCCTCCTGTCTCAGCCTCCTAAGTACTGGGATTACAGGCATGTGACACCATGACCAGCCAGTCCTATATTTTTTATTTTTATCTATGGTGGTACTGGGGATTGAACCCAGGGCCAGTCTATTGCCATATTTTATTTTATTTTAATGTTTTACATTTTTTCTTTTTTTTTTCTTTTGGAACTGGGGATTGAACCCAGGGGCATTCTACCTCCAAGCTATACCCCCAGCCCTACTTTATTTTTATTTTGAAAAGATCTTGCTAGGTTGATGAGGCTATCACTACTTGCTGAGGCTGTCCTTGAAACTGTGATCCTCCTGTCTCAACCTCCCAAGTACTGGGATTACAGGGGTGCACTACCATGCCCGGTTCCTATTTTATTTTTTGAAATAGGGTCTCACTAGGTTAATGAGACTGGTCTTGAACCTGCAATCCTCCTGTCTCAGCCTCCCAAGTACTGGGATTACAGGCCTGTACCACCACACCCAGCTTTATTTTTTTATTTTATTTATTTTTTATTTTTTTGCGGTACTGGGGATTGAACCCAAGGGCATTCTACCTCAGGGCTACACCCCCAGCCCTATTTTTTATTCTTTATTTTGAAGCAGGGTCTCACTAAGTTGTGGAGGGCCTCACTAAGTAGATGAAGCTGGCCGCGAACCCGGATCCTCTGGTCTCAGCCTCCCAAGTACTGGGATTACAAGCATGCACCACCATGCCCGATTATTATTTTTTTTTTTTGAAACAGGATCTTGCTAAATTGCTGACTGGCCTTGAACCTACAATCCTTCCATCTCAGCTTCTCAAGTACTAGGATTACAGGCATATGCCACCATGCCTGGCTCTTCCTTCCTTTAAAAATCTCTACAGAGCCAGGCATAGTGGCACATGCTTGTAATCCCAGTACTTGGGAGCTGAGACAGGAGGATCACAGGTTCAAGGCCAGCACTGTGTGGTAACATACCTAGACCCTGTAAAATAAAAAAACTAAATAGGGCTGGGAGTGTAGCTCAGAGGTACAGTGCCCCTGGATTCAATGCCCACCAATACTACACACACACACACACACACACACACACACACGCACGCACGAAGAAAAGAAAAAGAAACTGTACAGATAGTCATTGAGGCCCCTCGGTTGTGACATTGTGGCTCCAAGGCAGGTGACATTCCTTGGGTCTTTTCTGGGAGGCCATGGGGAGACACTGAGCATGGCCCCTGGGATGCAGGTGGGATTTGTCACCTGGAAGTGTCTGTGGGGAGCTGCAGAGATGGGAGGAAGCAGAAGATGGTGAGGAACTGCAAGGGAGAATACTGGGAGCCATCCCCAGAACAAGGGTCCTGGTGGGGGGACCTGGGGAGCTGGCCTTGCACCTCAAGTTCTGGACTGAGGCCCAGGCTGCGGAGTGGTTCCCCGTGTCTGGTTTGATCCCCCTAGATGCAGAGCAGGGAGAAGCAGTCTGGAGGATGGGGGCAACTCAGGAGGTCCCAGAACAGGACAAGTGTCTCCCACTGCCTTGGGCAGTGCCAAGGTGGGAGAGGGCTTAGCACCCTCCCTCCGCTCCTGCTCTTCCATGGGACCAGGGACCCCAGAGGTCGTGGCTGGCTGTCAGAGAATCCAGCCCCAAGTGCCAGGATGCAGACCGGGGTGAGCACAGCCAGCCAGCCAGCGCCATTCTGACCCGGCCACCTTCCCGGAGGCCTGAGGAGGCTCCGCTCCCTTCGCAGCAGTGCGACTAATTGGGTTTTGCACGGGCCTCGGGCGCTGACCTACATGTGCCGGGACGTGCCTCGCTCAATCCCGAGTGTCCACCCCACGGTCTTGACCCTCCAGACCTTGCCCCCCAAACTCATCGGTCACCCTGATTCCCCTGATTCCAACGGGCAAGGTCAGGCCATCTGAGGGCACGACCCCTTGCTGGTCCCTCCTCCAGGCAAAAGAAGGGGCGCCCTGAGGCAATGAGACTCTAGCTGGCACCCCGTACAGCTGAGCCTGCGACAGGTTGACCTGGACAGGGGCCTCCTCCCCAGTGCTGTGTCCCTGGTGTGAGTGAGGAGGAACATGTCTCTGGGGAGTGCCCCTCACAGGCAGGGTGGCAACTAGGTTGCAAGATTCAGGGGTTCAGGACACTTAAGTGGGATAATATGTATCAAGAACAAAAAAAAAAAAAAAGAAAGAAAAGAAAAGAACAAGGCTCAGCACCAGATGAGAATGTCTGTCTGTCTGTCCTCTCCTGCCCTCTGGTCACCTCCTGGTCTGCAGGACAGAGGACTGGACATTCAGGAAAGCTGCTTCTTTTTTTTTAATTTTTATTTATTTTGTGTATGTGTGTGTGGTTCTGGGGACTGAACCCAGGGGCAGTCTACCTCCAAGCTATACCCCCAGCCCTATTTTATTCTTATTTTGAAACAGGGTCTCACTAGGTTGATGAGAGTCTCACTACTTGCTGAGGCTGACCTTGAACCTTCAATCCTCCTGTCTCAGCCTCCCAAGTACTGGGATTACAAGTATGCACCACCACATCCAATTTGAGATATTTTTGTTTTTTGTATTTTAATATGGCACTGGGGATTGAACCCAGGGGCATTCTACCTTTGAGCTACATCCCAGCGCTATTTCTTTTTTTAATTTGGAAACAGGGTTCTCACTAAATTGCTGAGGGACTTGCTCAGTTGCTGAGGCTGGTTTTGAACCTGTGATCCTCCTCTCTTAGCCTCCCAAGTACTGGGATTACAGTCGTATGCCACGGCGCCTGGCATAGGAAGAGCATCTTCCAGGCGCCTAACACCTGCGAGAGGCACATGCTCAGCCTAACAGTGGCTCTGGGACTGGCTCTGGGTCCCAGAGCTGTTCCGGGTGGGCCTAGGACTTGGTCTGCCTGACCGCAGGGCGCTCCTTCCTCTGCTCAGTGTATCTACTGCCTCCTTCCTACTCCAGGTGACCAGAGAGATCTCAGGGGAGTGGAGGGTGTCCCTCAGCAGGTCATCACCCAGCACCCTCGGTCACCTGCTGCCGTCTGCTCCTCTCGCTGCTTGGAGGGGACTCGGGCTGTTCTCATTTGGGTTTGGACAGGTTCCAGCTTGCTCTCCAAGGGGAAGCAGATGCCTGTGGCGGATAGGGACGGCTTAGCTGGCTGGCAGGCAGATTCCTCCATGACCCAGGCCCATTTCTCTAAAAGACGGAGCAGCTAGCTGGGCATGGTGGCTCATTCCTGTAATCCCAGTACTTGGGAGGCTGAGCCAGGAGGATCACAGATTTGAGGACGGCCTCAGCAACTTAGTGAGACTCTCAACAACCTAATGAGACCCTATTTCAAAAAAAAAAAAAACAAAAAATAAAAAGGACTGGGGGTGTAGCTCGAAGGTAGAATGCCCCTGGGTTCAATCCCTAGAGCCATACACACAATAAAAGAGGGATCAGTGAAGAGGTGGACAGAGGTACAGGTGACTTTGTTTTTAAAACCGGGCCAAAGCTTTTACCCTGAGTGACCGGCTGGGAGGTCTGGCTGAAATCAGGCAGGTGACATCAGCCGCTGCTCCCTGCCCCTCCTGCCTGGAATCCCCCACCCCCTCCCCAGGCTCTGGTCTCTGATTTCAGATTTGCCCGGCTCTGTTTCACAGCCCCTGCAAGCAGACAAGCGTGAAGCCTGCCCTCCGAGGCTACATGAATAATAGAACTGAAATCAGCCTGAGTTAAAAATAGATATTCTTCTTAATAAATATTTTACATACTGTCTTTAGGACCTGCAGATTCCCTGACTGAAGAGTTAAAGCAAACCCTGTTATCGAACCCGAAGATGGTAGGAAAGGCTCAGCCCAGGCCCCGCCAGTCTGTTCCTGTGGCCACGGCTCTTGCCTCAAATCCACCCACGCGCAGTGACGTCCGAAGCCGGCAGGGCACACGGTAATGACAGAACTTGTAGCCAGGAGCAGCATGGAAATTCTGGGGTGCATTAGTCATCTATGAATTTAATGGAGGCAGATCAATTATAAAATGCCCCTGGTTAGTCAGGCTTGGAGTTCAGGAAAGCCAAAAGCAGGTTCTTATGTTTCTGCTATGTAGGAAGACCTCCGCTGCCGCGAGCAGAAGCCGGGGTGGCTGGGGACCGCGGCAGGCGGGAGAGAAAGCTCCGGGTGGGAGGCGGAGGCAGTTGGAGTTTACAGCGCTGGCCCATTTCAGAAAACTTCGCAAACACAGAACGATCCTGAAGGTCTGCATTAATTAGGACATGGCGTGATCTAGATAAGACAAATGAACTTGAGAAATCTGCAGAAACATCCTGAAGCTTTGACCCCCCCCAACACACCATGAGCTTCCCCTGGAAGGCAGGGACAGGCAGGAAATGCTGGGGGTTCCCGGCACACAGACCACTTCAGAGTGACCCCACTCCACAGCCATGAGGGAAAGGCTGAGGGGTCCTTAGTTGATGAGCTGGAAACTGGACATTGAGGGACAGAGTGTGTTGGGCCAGGACAGAGGGCAAATGGGGCTGACAGCCAGGTCTCAGATTGGTCCCTCTGCCTGGAGCTACACCCCACGCCCCATCTGGTCGGTCTGGGGGGCCTATTTGGTTTTCTTGGACCAAGCACAGAGGCCCTTCTCTGTGAGAGCCACCCACCCCGAGGAGGGGACACTGTCTCCCTTTGTGCCTGGCACACTTTGAGGACATTTAGGTTTAGGACCTTGGATGACATGTAGGGTTCAGGTCTGTCTCCTCTCCAGAGAGTGAGCTACTTGATCCCCTGGCTTAGAAAGTGACCTGGTAGACATTGTTATATGCATGGATGGGTGGGTGGATGGATGGATGGATGGATGGATGGATGGATGGATGGATGGATGGGTGTATGGATGGATAAAGGGTTGGTGGATGAGTGGGTGGATGTATGAATGTATGAATGGATGGGTGGGTAGGTGGATGGAAGGATGAGAGGATAGATGAATGAGTGGATGAATGGAAGGGTGAGTAAATGAATGAATGAGTAGATGAATGGAAGGGTGGGTGAATGGATGAATGAGTGGATGGATGGAAGGGTGGGTGAATGGATCAATGAGTGGATGGATGAAAGGATGGGTGAATAGATGAATGAGTGGATGGATGGAAGGATGGGTGAATGGATGAATGAGTGGATGGATGGATGGATGGATGGATGGATGGATGGATGGATGAGTGGGTGGATAGGTGAATGGATGAATGGATGGATGGGTGGGTGGATGGATGGAAGGATGAGTGGATGAATGCATGAGTGGATGGATGGGTTGGTGGATGAATGGTAGGGTGGATGAATGGATGAATGAATGGGTGAATGAAAGTGTGGGTGAATCGATGAATGAGTACATGGATGGAAGGGTTGGTGAATGAATGAGTGGATGGATGGATGGATGGATGGATGGATGGATGGATGGATGGATATCTGGGTGAGCAGATGCATGGATGGCTCCACAGATGGATGTATGGATGGGAAAAGGAGCATTGTATTAGACTCCAAAGGGAGACTTGATCACAGAGTAAAGTGGGGACGTGGTCACCACTATTATTTCAGGATTGCTCATCGTTATGAGCCTTAACCCTTGCCTCTCCTGCTGCCCTCTACCCCAAGTCCTTAGTTCTTGCCTTTGGAAAGGCAGGCAGGACTTTGGAAGCAGAGAAGGAGAGGGATGGTCCTAGATTTTTTTTTTTTTTTTTTTTTTTTTGCTGTACCGGGGATTGAACCCAGGGGCTTTCTACCTCCGAGCTACACCCCCCGGCCCTATTTTTTATACTTTATTTTGAAACCGAGTCTCACGTAGTTGCGGAGGGCCTCACTAAGTAGCTGAGGCTGGCCGCAAACCCGGATCCTCCGGTCTCCGCCTCCCAAGTACTGGGATTACAAGCGTGTACCACCACACCTGGCTGGTCCGAGATTTTTGGAGCATGGCCAGTGGGAGGTCATGGAGGAGATGCCAGGTGTTGCCCACGCGGCCTACCTCTGGAGGTTTTGAGGATGGCTATTGTGCCACCATCAGTAAGCCAGGAAGGGGCAGCTTAGGACATTATGATGCCGCCTGATGTTCCTCAAACAAAGCTGGTGCTCACAGGTCAGGCCGTCCGAAATGAGTCTGTTCAGCTGGGTGTGGTGGCGCATACTTGTAATCCCAGTACTTGGGAGGCTGAGACAGGAGGATCACAGGTTTGTGGCCAATCTCAGCAATTTAGACCCTCTGCAACTTAGCAAGACCCTGTTTCAAAATAAAGGATAAAATAGGGCTGGGGGTGTAGCTCAGAGGTTGAATGCCCCTGAGTTCAATCCCCAGTACCACAAAAAATAAAAAATAAAATAGGGTTGGGGGTGTAACTCAGAGGTTGAATGCCTCTGGTTTCAATCCCCAGCACCAAAAACAAACAAACAAACAAACAAATTAATTAATTAATTAAAGAAAAATAAAAATAAACCACCCTTAGCAACTTTGCAAGAATCTCAGCAACAATGAGACCCTGTTTCAAAACAAAAAAAATTTTAAAAAAGGGTTCGGGGTGTAGCTCATAGGTAGAATATGCCTGGGTTCAATCCCCAGACCCTGTTTCAAAATAAAAAGGGCTGAGGGTAGCTGGGTATAGTGATGCACACCTGTAATCGTAGTACTTGGGAGGCTGAAACAGGAAGATTTCAGGTTTGGGGCCACCCTTAGCAACTGAGTGAGACCCCCAGCAACTTACTGAGACTCTGTTTCAAAATAAAAAGTAAAAAGAGTTGAGGACATGACTTGGAGGTAGAATGCCCCTGGGTTCAATCCCTAGTATTACACACACACACACACACACACACACACACACACACACACAGGGCTGGGGGTGTAACTTGGAGTTAGAATGCCCCTGGGTTCAATCCCAAGTACAACATGTGCCACCACGCCTGACTCCTATTTTATTTTTATTTTGAAACAGGGTCTTGCTAGGTTGATGAGAGTCTCACTACTTGCTTAGGCTGTCCTTGAACCTGTGATCCTCCTATCTCAGCCTCCCAAGTACTGGGATTACAGGCGTGCGCCACCACGCCTGGCTTTATAAATAAAATAATTTTAAAAAATGAAGACATAAACCAGGTGTGGTGGTGCACGCTTGTAATCTCAGTACTTGGGAGGCTGAGACAGGAGGATCGCAGGTTCGCGGCCAGCCTCAGCAACTTAGTAAGACCCTCCACAACTTACTGAGACTGTTTCAAAATAAAGAATAAGCCGGGCGTGGTGGCGCATGCTTGTAATCCCAGTACTTGGGAGGCTGAGACTGGAGGATCCGGGTTTGCGGCCAGCCTCAGCTACCTAGTGAGGCCCTCCACAATTTAGCGAGACCCTGTTTCAAAATAAAAGAATAAGAGCCGGCGTGGTGGCGCACGCTTGTAATCCCAGTACTTTGGGAGGCGGAGACCGGAGGATCCGTGTTCGCGGCCATCCTCAGCTCTCTCTCCCTCTCTCTCTCCCTGTCTCTCTCTCTCTGTGTACCTAGTGAGGCCCTCCGCAACTTCGTGAGACCCGGTTTCAAAATAAAGTATAAAAAATAGGGCTGGGGGTGTAGCGCGGAGGTAGAACGCCCCTGGGTTCCATCCCCAGTACCACAAAAAAATAAATCATTAAATAAAAAATAAGCCAGGCCTGGTGGCACACACCTATATCCCAGTACTTGGGAGGCTGAAACAGGAGGATCGCAGGTTCAAAGCCAGACTTGGCAACTTAGCAAGGCTCTCAGAAACCTTGTGAGACCCTGTTTCCAAATAAGAAAAAATCGGGCTGGGGGTGTAGCTTGGAGGTAGAATGCCTCTGGGTTCATACCCCAGTACCACAGAAATAAAAAATAGGAGCAGGGCATGGTGGTGCACACTTGTAATTCCAGTACTTGGGAGGCTGAAACAGGAGGATCAAAGGTTTGAGGAAAGTCTCATCAAGTAGTGAGAATCTCATCAACCTAGCATGAGCCTGTTTCAAAATAAAAATAAAAGGGGGCTGGGGGTGTAGCTTGAAGGTAGAATGCCCCTGGGTTCAATCCCCAGTACCACACACACACACACACACACACACACACACACACACACACAAACTATGCCACCAAATCTATACTTATTTTGGGTTTTTATTTTGGAAGATGTAAGGGGAAAATTATGAACGTTTTCATTCCTCTGTGATTGAGCAAACTCTTAAAATATTAAACTATTGCTTAATAATTGATTAAAACTAATCTCAGTGGGCGCCAATCACCCATTTGGCAGGCTCTCTTTAGACTTTTAGGGGCTTTGAGCTCCCCCTGGCTCCTAACCTTTCTCTTGTCTGATTCATTCAGAGCTCGGCAGACATCTTGCCTCTTGCAGGTTTGCGATGTCTCGGTGCCTCTATGGGCTGTGGGATGGCTGAATGGGGCTGGATCCAGGAAAGGAAAACTTCGAGGGACACAGTGTCTGAAGGGGACGTGTGGAGAGGGGACGAGGGCAAACAGTAATTGGACCTTGGTGTCTACGACTCAGGACTCAGGACTCAGATCATCTGACCTGACTTCCCACACAGTGACCTCATATCTGCCATTGACGCCCTTGAATAAAGTGGCTAAGAACATGGGGCTCAGGGCGCCGGCGTGGTGGCGCACGCTTGTAATCCCAGTACTTGGGAGGCTGAGACAGGAGGATCTGGGTTCTCGGCCAGCCTCAGCTACTTAGTGAAACCCTGTTTCAAATTAAAGAATAAAAAAAATAGGGCTGGGGATGTAGCTCGGAGTTAGAATACCCCTGGGTTCCATCCCCAGTACTGCAAAAAAAAAAAAAAAAAAAAGAACATGGGGCTCAGGTATCTGGTAAAACTACCCAGCAAGGTACTTCTGCCTCACCTCGGACAAAGATTCTTCCTTTTTTTTTTTTTTTTTTTTGGCATTGGGGACTGGACCCAAGGGCATTCTATCTCTGAGCAATACCCCAAACCTTTTTCTCACTGTTTCTATTATAACTACTATGGCGGTTGCCTCTTCAGCTCTAAATAATGTGCTCACGATGCCTCTTCTTGATTTAGCAACTTAAGAAATTATCTGTTGACTCCCTACTGTGGCTGATGAGGATGTAGCTCATAGACACCACCACACCCACCTCATCTTTTCTTTTCTCCTTCCTTCCTTCCTTCCTTCCTTCCTTCTTTGGAAATGGTCTCATCAAGTTGCTGAGGCTGGCTTTGAATCTGCGATCCTCCTGTCTCAGCCTCCTAAGTACTGGGGTTAGAGGAATGCGCCACCACATCTGTTTTTTTTTTTTTTTAATACTCCAAGCTAGGCACCCTCAGCAATTTAGGGAGACCCCGTTTCAAAATAAAAGGGCTGGGGGCGTAGCTCAGAGGTAGAATGGCCCTGGGTACCCTCCCCCCCAAATATGAAACAACAGCAAAAACCCAATCCAAATCTTGTGTAATGAGCAGTGACCCGATTGTCAATTCCTTGCAGTCAGGGACCATGTCACTCTGGGGCCACTCCAGCGTCCCAGGACCAGCACAGGTTCCGGTCAATTTCTATAGATGAACAAGGGAATATGGCTCTTATAATGGAAAAACCCAATATATGTTATTTAATTAAAAACATTAACTTTCTCTAGCAGTCAAGGTTGGAGCGACCCAGGAGAGCCAGGCTCTGAGAACACACGGCTGGTGTGTAGAGCTCCGTAGGGCTGTTGATCTGGGTCATGGTCTCCAGGGAAGACTCAGAACCACCGTCCTCCCCAGCTCCTCCCCTTGCTCTCGGCACCTCTCAGCAGGGCCACGCCCCCAGCTTAGCGCAAACATAACCTGCAGGACGGTTCAGCTAGAGAACACAGGCCAAGTGCCCTCCGTGAGATCTTCGGAGTCTACATAGTGCCGTTGCCCCGAAACATCCAGTTTTACTGATTAACAGGAGAGCCATAGCTGGGCATGGTGGCACACGGCTGTAATCCCAGTCCTTGGGAGGATCGCAGGCTCTAGGACAGCCTCAGCGACATAAGGAGACCGTGTCAAAAATTTTTTTTCTTTTTTTGTGGTACTGGGGTAGGGGCCTACTACCTCCAAGCAACACCTCCAGCCCTATTTTATTCTTTGTGTGTGTGTGTGCTACCAGGGATTGTACCCAGGGGCATTTTACCTCTGAGCTACATCCCCAGCCCTATTTTTTTTATTCTGTGTGTGTGTGTGTGTGTGTGTGTGTGTGGTACTGGGGATTGAATCCAGGGGCATTCTACCTGTGAGTTACATCCCCAGTCCTATTTTTTATTATTTTTTTATTTTTTTATTTTTTTTGGTGGTACCGGGAATTGAACCCAGGGGCATTCTACCTCCGGGCTACACCCCCAGCCCTATTTTTTATTCTTTATTTTGAAACAGGGTCTAAGTTGCGGAGGGCCTCACTAAGTAGCTGAGGCTGGCTGTGAACCCAGATCCTCCTGTCTCAGCCTCCCAAATACTAGGATTACAAGTGTGCGTCACCACGTCCTTCTTATTCTGGTTTTTTTTTTTTTTTTTTGCGGTACTGGGGATCGAACCCAGGGGCATTCTACCTCCGAGCT
>PVJS01005614.1:10000-16072 GCA_004027185.1 Glis glis | reverse complement strand
GCACCACCATGCCCTGCTCTGGTTTATTCTTTTATTTTGAAACAAGGTCTCACTGAGTTGCAGAGGGCCTCACTAAGTAGCTGAGGCTAGCCACAAACCTGTGATCCTCCTGTCCCAGCGTCCCAAGGACTGGGATTGCAAGCATACACCATCAAGCCTGGCTTATTCTTTTATTTTGAAACAGGGTCTCACTAAGTTTGGAGGGCCTCACTAAGTTGCTGAAGCTGTCCTCGAACCTGCAATCCTCCTGTCTCAGTTTCCCAAGTACCGGGATTACAAGTGTACGCCGCCATGCCCAGCTCTGAATGTCTTGAACGAAGGGGATACCTTCTCTTCCGGGTCCTCCCGAGAACAGGAAGAGCCCTAACTCAAGGCTGGGCCTCTCCAGACTTCCCATCCTCCTTCGGCGCTCTCTCTCTCTCTCTCTCTCTCTCTCTCTCTCTCTCTCTCTTGTTTTTGTTGTGGCACTGGAGATTGAACCCAGGGGCATTCTCCCTCTGAGTTACACCCCCAGTCCTATTTTATTTTTTATTTTGAAACAGTGTCTCACTGAGCTGCTGAGGGCCTCACTAAATTGCTGAGGCTGGCCTTGAACCTGTGATCCTCTTGTCTCAGCCTCTCAGGTACTGGGACTACAGGAGTAGACCACCTCGCCTGGCTTGGGTCTTAACTTCTCTCAAGATCAGTCCCTGGGTCTCCAGCTGTGGCTGCCTCTGATGAATGGCCACAATAATGGGTTTGGAAACAGGCCCAGAAATCAGAGATTTCAGTACTAATTAGAGATCACTTGGGGTCCAGCTCCTGGGACCTGTACGAGGCTCAAATAGAGCGGTCTCGTTGCACTCCTGAAGTGTGAGGCTGTGATATTAGGAGTCTGAATGCCGCGAGTCCCTGCTGACCCCGCTCCATCCTTTCTAAAGGGTGATGTATGCGACTCGGCTCCAGGCTGATGACGTGGGGACCTGCTTTTTAACCCTTGGTATTTACCCACTTGGTCAGTTCACCAATCCCCAGTCTCAGATTTGCCAAAGTAAATGCTATGCCCTTTTCATGGAGCTGTCATGCATAAAAACCACCATTGCTTCCTCAGTCCCTGTCCCCGATGAGCCCTGCCGTGGGGCCTGCTGGCACATGGGGTGGGCGAGCTCCAAGGACAATCCTGGGCTTGCTGTGACAGTCACACTCCCTCCTTCGGGTCCAGAGCCCCATCCCAGGTGCTGGGTTCGCCCCAGGCCCTCCCAGGAGGAAGCAAGCGCTCTGCTTCTGCTGCGGGCAGCTGTGGTCTGCAGGGTGGCGCCCGGAGTGGGACGGAGCCCCAGGCCTGCTTCTTCTTCGGCTCTGACCGCCCCCACCCAAAGGAGGAAGAGGCACAGAGGATAATGAGGAGGAAGGGACAAGGACCCCCCTGGCCTGCTTCTGGTGTTACCAAGTAACCCAGCCTGAACCCCAAATCCCCACCACCCTGGTAATCTGTTGGCTTTTGTTTTGTTTTGCCGTACTGGGGATTGAACCCAGGGGCATTCTACCTCTGAGCTATACCCCCAGCCCTATTTTATTTTGAAACAGGTCTCGCTAGGTTAATGAGTCTCACTCCTTGCTGAGACTGTTCTCGAACCTGCGATCCTCCTCTCTCAGCCTCCCAAGTACTAGGATTACAGGCGTGTTTATGTATATGGCTTCAGTGGGTAAAATGCCAATTCATTTTTTATGTTTTATATTTTTTGTGGTACTGGGGATTGAACCCAGGGGCATTCTACCTCCAGGCTACACCCCCAGCCCTATTTTTTATTCTTTATTTTAAAACCGGATCTCACTAAGTTGCGGAGGGGCCTCACTAAGTAGCTGAGGCTGGCCGCGAACCTGCGATCCTCCTGTCTCAGCCTCCCAAGTACTGGGATTATAAGCATGCACCACCACGCCTGGCTGTGAAACGCCACTTCAAATGTCAATCTCTCGAGTCAGAAGTGTGTAAAGACCACTCGTACGCGGGGTTCCCCGTTATTTTGCATTGCCGTCTCTTTGGGCAGTCATGTGTTGGCGGTAAACTCTTCCTGCTGGGATTTGGTTATTTTATTGACATCACTGCCCGGGTGTTTGAGTTGTGTTGGTGACTCGTTCTCACTGAAGAGGACGGTATTAGGTCTGGGAGGAAGGCCCTGGCCTCTGCAAGTTTGCGCCCTGCAGCAGGTGCAGGGGTGTGGAGGAAAGCCCGCAGGCTCACTCCTGACTAAGGGGAGGCGGCTTTGCAGACAGAGGCTCCACTGTTCTGCATCCACCTCTGAGCAACCCCGAAAGCACTGTGTCTCTCTGGAGGATCTGTCTTTTGGGTTTTTGTTTCGTTTTGTTTCGTTTTTGCAGTACTGGAGATTGAACCCAGGGGCACTCTACCTCTGAGCTACACCCTCAGCCCTATTTTTTTATTCCTTATGTTGAAACAGGGCCTCACTAAGTAGCTGAGGCTGGCCGAGAACAAGCAATCCTCCTGTCTCAGCCTCCCAAGTACTGGGATTACAAGTGTGTGCCACCACGCCTGGCTTCTGGAGGATCTGTCGAGTGATTGTGAATCAATGAGTTCTCCTAGATGCATGAAAATACTGTGTTTATTTATTCTCTTTCTTGCTTGCTTGCTTTTTTCCCTCTTAGTACTGTAGATTGAAGCCAGGGCATTCTACCTCTGAGCAGCACTTCCAGCCCTTTTTTTTTTTTTTTTTGTGGTACCGGGAATTGAACCCAGGGGCGTTCTACCTCCGCGCTACACCCCCGGCCCTATTTTTTATACTTTATTTTGAAACCGGGTCTCACGAAGTTGCAGAGGGCCTCACTAAGTAGAGAGAGAGAGAGAGAGAGACACGGAGAGAGAGAGAGAGAGAGAGCTGAGGCTGGCCTTGAACCCGGATCCTCCGGTCTCTGCCTCCCAAAGTACTGGGATTACAAGCGTGCACCACCACGCCCGGCGTATTTTTTTTTTTTTTGAAACAGGGTCTCGGTAGGTTGCTGTCCTTGAACTTGTGATCCTCCTGTCTCAGCCTCCCAAGTACTAGGGTTACAGGTGTGTACCACCAAGCCCAGCTTTGTGTGTGTGTGTGTGTGTTACTGAGGATTGAATCCAGGGGCATTTTATCTCCCAGCTACAACCCCAGCCCTTTTTAATTTTTCATTTTGAAACAGGGTCTCACTAAGTTGCTGAGGGGCCGCGTGTGGTGGCGCATGCTTGTAATTCCAGTACTTGGGAGGCTGAGACCGGAGGATCCGGGTTCGCGGCCAGCCTCAGCTACTTAGTGAGGCCCTCCGCAACTTAGTGAGACCCTGTTTCAAAATAAAGAATAAAAAATAGTGCTGGGGGTGTAGCCTGGAGGTAGAATGCCCCTGGGTTTAATCCCTGGTACTGCAAAAAAAAAAAAAAAAAACTAAGTTGCTGCTGAGGGTCTCACTAAATTGTGGAGGCTGGCCTTGAATGAACCTGCGATCTTCCTGCCTCAGCTTCCAAGTACTGGGATCATAGGCATGCATCACCACTCCTGGCAAAAATACTGTCTCACTGATTTAGTTCTGTATAGGTAGCCAAAGAACTTTTCTTTACATCAAAAGAACTACCCTCACCCCATTTAACAAATAGATTACACTGAGTGGTGGATCCTGGGCAAGAAATTCTGCTTCTTGGCCAGAGTCTCATTTATTTATTCATCTATTTATTTACCTACCATCCATCCATCCATCCATCCATCCATCCATCCATCCTTATAGCCATCCATCTACTCACCTATCCACCTATATATTCATCCACTCATTTCCCCGTCTCCCCACCACCTATCCATCCACCCATCTACCCACTCACCCCAACCCCCTCATCCATCCATCCACCTACCCATTCCCCCATCTACCCATCCCTCCACCCATCTACCCACTTACCCATCCATCCATCTATTCATCCATCCACCCATCAACTCACTCACCCGTGCCCCCACCCAGTGGTCCACCCATTCCCCCATCCACCCACCCATCCATCCATTGTCCACCCCACCCCCCATCCTACAGGCCTGTTTGGAGTTCCTGTCCACCAGGCTCATGGCTAAGTCCTAAAGGACAGAGGTGGCCCTGGCTTTCAAAGAAATCCCAGCCGGGTGTGGTGGCGCACGCTTGTAATCCCAGTACTTTGGGAGGCAGAGACCAGAGGATCCGGGTTCACGGCCAGCCTCAGCTCTCTGTCTCTGTCTTTGTCTCTGTCTCTGTCTCTGTCTCTCTCTCTCCTTAGTGAGGCCCTCTGCAACTTCGTGAGACCCAGTTTCAAAATAAAGTATAAAAAATAGGGCTGGGGGTGCCGGGCGTGGTGGCGCACGCTATCCCAGTACTTTGGGAGGCGGAGACCGGAGGACCCGGGTTCGCGGCCAGCCTCAGGTCTCGCTTTCTCTCTCTCTCTCTCTGTCTCTCTCTCTCTCTCTCTACCTAGTGAGGCCCTCCGCAACTTCGTGAGACCTGGTTTCAAAATAAAGCATAAAAAAAATAGGGCTGGGGGCGTAGCGCGGAGGTAGAACGCCCCTGGGTTCAACCCCCGGTACTGCAAAAACAAAAACAAAGAAATCCCAGTCTTCAGGGGTGTTTGGCTCCTGTAGGTCATGTGGCAGCTCATTTTCTCCTCAGAAGCTCATGATCAGCCCCTTCGCCCAAATACAGGCCAGGGACAGACACAGGCCAGAGTGCCTGGTGACACTCCTATGGCTGGGTTTGGGGTGTTGTCCTGACCGCAGGTGAGGAGGCACAGAGAAGGTTCTGTCCCAGGAGCCCCAGGGGCCACCACGCTAAGTGATGAGCTGCATCGGATGTGCTGCTGAGGCTCCAGGCAAGCCTGTGCGAGGATTTCTGGTCTCCCGCAAGGCTAAGAGGAAGCAAATCTTCCCTTGATGGATTAATGGATCTGAGGGTCACGAGGCCTGCTGATTTACAGCCTGCCTTCTCATCTGTCCTCCGCGGCCTGGAGGACTCGGGGAGGTTCCTGGGCAGCAGGGGCAGGAGAAGGTTGTTATTTTAAAGCAAGAGAGAACTTTGTGACAATTCAAGAATGGTGTCGTGAAGGTGAGCCTCAGCAGTGCCCAGCAGCATAGAGGAGGGCTGGCGAGCCAGACTCAGCCCCCCACTCCTTTTTTTGCTACTGGAGGTGAATCCAAGGACATTCTACCCCAGAGCTACACCACCCCAGCCAGATTTCATTATATATGTGTGTGTGTGTGTGTGTGTGTGTGTGTGTGTGTGTGTGTAGATAGATATGTGTATGTGTGTAGATAGATAGATAAAGATAGATATAGAGTGTGTGTGTGTGGGGGGGTGGTACTGGGGATTGAGCCCAGGGGCATTCTGCCTCGGAGCTACATTTCCCAGACCTATTTTATTTGATTGATTGATTGATTGATTGATTGATTGCGGTACTGGGGATTGAACCAGGGGCATTCTACCTCTGAACTACACCCTCAGCCCTCTTTTATTTTTATTTTGAAACAGGGTCTCACTAGGTTGATGAGAGTCTTACTACTTGCTGAGGCTGTCCTTGAACCTGTGATCCTCCTGTCTTAGCCTCCCGAGTACTGGGATTACAGGTGTGTGCCACCACGCCCAGCTCTATTTTATTTTTCATTTTTTGAAACAGGGTCTCACTAAGTTGCTGGCAGCCTCACTAAGTTGCTGAGGCTGGCTTCAAACCCGTGATTCTCCTGTCTCAGCCTCCCAGGTACTGAGAGTACAGGCATGCATCACCATGCCTGGCTATATAAAGATATACACATATATATGTATATATATATGTATATATATGTATATATGTATATGTTATATATGTATATATGTGTATATATTATATATATTATATATATTATATATATTATATATATTATATATATATATATGTCCTGGGGATTGAACCCAGTGGGCTGGGGGAGCAGCAGGGCTGTCAGGAGGAGGGGACTGTGTCCTCCCTGTAACTCAACCTGCCTCTGGCTTGATTGTCTCACTGTCTATGAAGTCCCTCGAGCGCCATAACCCTCACTTCTCCTGCCCAGCTGGTCCCTCAGGGCCACGACCGTG
>PVJS01005614.1:0-5000 GCA_004027185.1 Glis glis | reverse complement strand
CCTCAGCAATATAGTGAGACTCTCAGCAACCTAGTGAGAACCTGTTTCAAAACAAAAAAATAAAAAGGGCTGGGGGTATAGCTCAGAGGTAGAATACCTTTGGGTTCAATCCCTAGTACCACAATAAAAAGGGGGATAGGGGTGTAGCTCAGAGGTAGAATGCCCTTGGGTTCAATCACCAGTACTAAAAAAAAATTTAACAAAAGAGCTGGGGGTGTAGCTTGGAGGTAGAATGCCTCTAGGTTCAATTCTCAGTAAAAAATAAAATAAAATAAAATAAACTAGGTGGTACACACCTGTAATCCCAGTACTTGGGAGGCTGAGATAGGAGGATCACAGGTTTGAGGACAGCCTCAGCAAGTAGTGAGACTCTCATCAACCTAGGAGACCCTATTTCAAAATAAAATTGGGCTGGGGATGTAGCTCAGAGGTAGAATGCCCCTGGGTTCAATCCCAGGACTCTCCCACACACAAAATAAATAAATTGCCTGGCATGGTGGCACATGCCTGTAATCCCAGTACTTGGTAAACTGAGACACGAGGATCGCAGGTTCAAGGACAGCCTCAGCAACTTAATGAGGTCCTCTGCAACTTAGTGAGACCCTGTTTCAAAAATAAAAAATAAAATAGGGCTGGGAGTGTAGCTTAGAGGTAGAATGTCCCTGGTTTCAATCCCCAGCACCAAAAAATAAAAAATAAAATAGGACTGAGGGTGTAGCTCAGAGGTAGAACACCCTCAGGCTCAATCCCCCACCACACACACAAAATGGTACTAATGTTATTTCAGCTTATCAAAGTCTACATGCTCATTGTAAAAAGAAATAAAATAGAATTGACGGTGAAAATCACATACATAAATATCACCGTATTTTTAGAGGGATGAAGGGAGAGAGGGAGCTAGACTCCCCGGGCTCTGGCAGCCTGGCGTTCTGAGGGAAGGTGGCGTTACTCCTTCCCTTGTCTTCTCACTTAGCTGTCAACAGAACATCTGACCTGCAGAGGGGAGGATCTGGTTCTGCTAAAAACAGAGTAATGATGGGCAGACAAAGCTAGGTATTTTGTATCTATTTTCGTTTCCTTAGGCTAGGCACAGGTTTCTCTGGAAGGGATTAGAGCTGTCTGGTCTCCGGCACAGAAAACAATAACTCAGCGAAGCTTGGGCCTTGCGACTTCCCTGACCTCCAATCTAGCTCCTGATTCTTGATGACAAAACACATTCCGTGCCCTTGATTGATTTACGGAGAATCTGCAATATTGCAGGATGGAGCGCGGCCCAGCCTGCCTGCAAATGGGCTGCCTGGGCTGTGAGGCATCCGTCTTGAGACCAGTCACTGGGTTGCGTGGGCTGCTGGCCCAGTGTGGGGGCTGGGAAAGCCCGGCCACTGTCTTTCTTCCTGGTAAACGTTCTTTACCTGAGCCGGTTCTCCAACCCTCTCCTATTGCCCTGTTCCCCCTGCACTGCCCCAGACTTCTTCTCCTGTTTTTTTTTTTTTTTTTTTAGTACTAGGGATTGAGCCCAGGGGCATTCTACCTCCAAGCTACACCCCCAGCCCTATTTTAAAAATTTATTTATTTATTTATTCATTTATTTATTTTGTGGTACTAGGGATTGAACCCAGGGGCATTCTACCTCCGAGCTACACCCCCAGCCCTATTTTTCATTATTTATTTGGACACAGGGTCTCACTAAGTTGTGGAGGGCCTCACTAACTAAGTAGCTGAGGCTGGCTGCAAACCTGCGATCCTCCTGTCTCAGCCTCTCACGTACTGGAATTACAACTGTGCACCACCACGCTGGGCTTAAATTTTTATTTTGAAACAGGGTCTCACTAGGTTGATCAGAGTCTCATTACTTGCCGAGGCTGTCCTCAAACCTGTGATCCTCCTGTGTCAGCCTCCCAAGTACCAGGATTACAAGCATGCACCACCACGCCCAGCTTGCCCCAGACTTCTGTTGTAGTTGACCAACACTCTCAGGTTCTTACATTCCTTTTCTTGTTCAACTTGCTGTGTGTGTGTGTGTGTGTGTGTGTGTGTGTGTGTGTGTGTTGCTGGGGAATTAAACCCAGGGGTGTTCCACTTTTGAGCTATACCCCCAGCTTTATTTTATTTTTTATTTTGAAACAGGGTCTCACTAGGTTGATGAGAGTCTCACTATTTGCTGAGGCTGTACTCCAACCCATGATCTTCCTATCTCAGTCTCCCAAGTACTCGGATTACAGATGTGTACCACCACACTGGGCAACCTAGCTGTATCTTTAGTTTCTGATTGCCACAGTTCAAGGTTTAGGGTTGTCAGGGGACAAGTGGCCCACCTTTGTATAATAGTACGAGGTCCCTCCCCCTCTGTCAGGAGGGCGAGGGTTGTTCTCCTCTGGATCAGAGCTGGGCTGGAAGCCCCTTCCTTCTGCCAAGCATGGAATCTGCAGCCTGATGTTGCCCACCAGCAGGATATTTCAGGGACACTTGGTTTTGGGAAATATGGGAACAAAGGAAACATGGTTCGACAGCAAGGAACAGGCTTTATTCAGCCATAAAACCTGAAAGGGAGCTACTGACCCGGGAAAGAAGTCACGAGAGTCACGCGCCTGCTTCCTTACAGACTTGAGGCTTTTTATGGGGGGTTCGGAGGGAGGGAGAGCAAAGCAGTGGTGTATTTCTCTGATTGGTGGGCTTGACACCGGGCCAAGTCTGGTAAAATTTCTGGGCTGGGGACAGGAGGATGGTTAGGAGCGTTACTCTTTACTTTTGACCTTTTCTTGGGTCTCTTTGTTCTCGGTCTCCTCCAGCAAGACCTCATGGCCAGACCTCACAGTGCCCACACTTGGCTTATAACAGCTCTGCATTTGTGTCCTGGGAAGTGACAGTAGGAGACCCAGGGGGCAGGTTGTCATCATCTCCCCCTCCCGGTTTTCATAGCTTGAATCAGATCAGGTTTTGTGAGTTCTTGGAGGTTCACATCACTTGTTTTCAAGATTAAATTATCTTACTTAGAGGCTTTATGAGGCTGATGTCCTTGCTTGTAAAGAGTTAGAGACAGTGGAAATTGGAGCTGCAGGCCCAGGTGGCCTGCTGAGCGCACGGGATCGCCCAGGCGAAAAGTGTTAGTCCTTGAGTTTCCTGCCCGTCACTGGCCGCAGAGGCTCCCAGCCTTCAGAAGTCCGGAGCTGCTCGCTCCTCCGAGTGCTTATCTGGGACCCAAAGAGAAGCATCCAGGACACGTTGGAAGGGGGTTTCTTTGATTTACTTTTTATTTTTATGGTATTACAGATTGAATCCAGGGGCATTCTACTTCCAAGGTACACTCCCAGGCCCTTTTTATTTTTCATTTGAAACAGGGTTTTGCTAAATTGCTGAGGCTGACTTCGAACCTGTGATCCTCTTATCTCAGCCTTCCAAGTATTGGGATTACAGGCATGTGCCACCACACCCGGCTACATCTTTATTTTTAAACAGTTTTCCTGGTCTTTCTGACCACCTGTCTCAGCCTTGTTAGAAATAAATGTTCATAGCCGGGAGCCAGCGTGGTGACACACACCTGTAATTCTAGTACTTGGGAGGCTGAGTCAAGAGGATTGCAGGTTTGAGGCCAGCCTCAGCAACTTAGCGAGACTCTGTTTCAAAATTAAAAAAAATAAAAATAAAAAGAATGCTCCTGGGTTCAGTGCCCAGTAACACACACACACACACAGTCTTTCTAAGACCCAGCAGCCCAAAGCCTCTGCAGGGGACAGTGGTGTTTCTCTCAGCCAACAGAAAGCAGGCAGAGGGAGGGTTAAGCCCCTTCTGTGTTTTGGCACATTGCCAAATGAGTATCAGTGGGAGAATTTGGCTCTGTGGGACGTAATAACCAAATGAATATTTGTAGTGATAATTAATCCAAGAACTCTTATTAAACACTTGTTTTGTGCTGTGTGAGAAAGCTCTGGGATTGTAGGTTCTCTCTGGAATTGAAAAGAGCACAGCAGGATTTTGATGTGGACTGCCACATTGTGTCCAACCCCAGGAAACCTCCCTGTAAGAGACCAACCTGAGAGATTAAGATTAATAAAACACAGGAGGTTGCAAGACTGTACTGTCGCCATAGAACCAGTCAGCACTACCATTCGGTGGCCACTCATTACACAATATGCGCCTTCCTGAGTTAATTTAATCTTTTAAGATAGGTAGTGTTATTCAAATTTTATAGTTGAGGACATTAAGACTGAGCTACTTAAGGGACTGGCCAAGGTCACAGACATAGAAAGTGACACAGCCAAGACTGCAGGCCAGGCTTGCTGACACCAGACTGGCCGATGGAGAGGAGGTGCAGCCTTTTGCTCTGCTCGGATCTAGCTCCGTGTGTCTCACTATCCATCCTGGTTATCCAAGGCAGACCCAGCACACCGCATTCGGTTTCATATGCACAGCTGCACTAACGCAGATCCCCCCACATATGGCCCATAAGCGAGGCTTGCTGAATTGAAAAATAAATGAAGTCACGCCAGGGGCTTGCCTCCACGCATAGGAACTCACAGCTTTGTTTGCAGAAGAAACTGTATCAAAAGAAGAATAAACTGCTCAGAAAATAAGATGAACAAAAAATTGTACTCGATAAAATTAATTTTCCCCCCACTTGGTTTTCTATGGGAAATTTGAAAAGAAAATTTGACCAACACCGTGGAGGATTACTGTCTCTCTCCCCCCACTATCTTTTGTGATATTATTGATGGTTCTTTCTGAAGCTTTTGCCACCTTTTCAAAACCTGGAAGAAACAAGGTGATCGATTCCTTTAATTTAGAAGCTTATAGCCGGGGGTGGTGCACGCCTGTAATTGCATTTAGGAGGCTGAGACAGGAGGACTGCAGGTTCAAGGCCAGCATCAGCAATTTAGCGAGACCTTGTTTCCAAATAAAAATAGAAAGGGACTGGGTGTGTAGCTCAGAGGTAGAATGCCCCTGGGTTCAATCCCTGGGAAAACACACACACACACACACACACACACACACACACACACACA
>PVJS01005613.1:37389-63544 GCA_004027185.1 Glis glis | reverse complement strand
TGAACCCAGGGGCATTCTACCTCCGAGCTACACCCCCCCAGCCCTATTTTTTATTCTTTTTTTTTGCGGTACCAGGGATTGAACCCAAGGGCATTCTACCTCCGGGCTACACCCCCAGCCCTATTTTTTATTCTTTATTTTGAAACAGGGTCTCACTACGTTGCGGAGGGCTCACTAAGTAGCTGAGGCTGGCTGAGAACCCGGATCCTACAGTTTCAGCCTCTGGGGTTACAAGCATGCACCACCACACCCAGCTCACCTTTGCCCATTTTAAAGTTATATATTTTTTCCATTTCCTCCACTGAATACTTCAGACCCCATCTATATCTCTCAATTAAAGCTGCCTCAAATACTTTGGAAGTAAGCCAGGTGAGGTGGCGCACCCCTGTAATCCCAGTACTTGGAGGCTGAGACAGGAGGATTGCAGGTTCGAGGACAGCCTCAGCAAGTACTGAGATTCATCAACCTAACAAGACCCTGTTTGAAAATAATAATAAAATAGGGCAGGGGATGTAGCTCGGAGATAGAATGCCTCTGGGTTCAATCCCCAGTACCACCAAAAATAAATAAATAAATAAACTTTGAAAGTAGGGAAAATGATAAATAAGAAAATGAAGCCGGGCATGGGGCACACTCCTGTTATCCCAGTACTTGGGAGGCTGAGATGGGAGGATCAGAGGTTCAAGGCCAGCCTCAGTAACTTAGCAAAGACCCTCAGCAACTTAGTGAGACCCTGATTCAAATTAAAAAATGAAATAAAGTGTAGCTCAGTGGTAGAACATCCCTGGACTCAATTGCCAGTACCACAAAAGAATATTATTAATTATTATTATTATTATTGTTATTGTTATTATAAAATAATGGAAATGGTCTATAGCAATGTCCTTATCCCACCCCCAACATACAGTACTATGATTTGGGGGAGTTTGTGTTCATGGTATCTTAACCATATTTCAGCTCAATTTTAGTCCCTAAGTCCAGTTGAAAACTGAAAAATGTGGTGAGTCTGCCCCCCATCTGTGAAGACATCTTTAAATGATGTCTGCTGGAATAGAAGAGAGGAAAGCAACTGGAAAATTAGTGAAGTCACTAATAAAATAGTCATCTGCAGCACTGCTAGTAAACATATAGAAAAACATATGTTTCAAGCTTTCTCTGAATCATAATAACATCATCTTATTTTATATAATGAATTGCTATTTTAAAAGCCCTTTTAGGGTGAGGGATGTAGCTTGGTGGTAGAATGCCTGTCTAGAAAGTGTGAGGCCCTGGATTTTAACCAGGAGAGTGACATGATCAGATCAGACATGGAAAACGGGGTTCCAGATGGGAAGTCCTTTGCGTACCGCAGGCCTGAGATGACAGTGGTTGGAATTGGGAAGTATCAGGAGTCTGGAGAGAAGCAGACAAATTTAAGAGAGATTCAGAATCATGCAAACAATTTAGTGACTAATGAGGCACATGGAGTGGGAGACAGGGAAGAGTCAAGGATAATGGCTTCTGGAGATTTCTGGCTTAAGTAGTTGCTGTGCAGATGGAAGGAGGAGAGAGTATGGAAAAGTAGACACAGTAATGGGTACCATTTTGAATGGCCAGAGATTCAGATGCATGTGGAGGTGGTCAGTAGGCAACTGGATATACAGAAGCAGAAGAGACAGACTAAAAACCCAGAATTTAGTCTCTTCAGCCTTGAGAGTGAGTATAATCACATAGAGGGTCAGTAAGGCAAGAACAGGGCCTATTCCAGAAACCAACATTTAGGGAGTGAGAAGAGGAACCTCAACGGAAACTGAAAGGGAGCACTGAGGAGGGTAATGAGAAAACTAAGAGCAGGAGGAAGGACTGTTGAGAGGTTCAATAAGGTACTAGTGAACTGTGTCCACTGGCTCCAGCCATAAGAAGGGCACTGGGGACTGCACCACACAGGGATCAAAGCCATTCTGCAATGTTCTCAAATAAATGTGTGGTGAGAAAGAGGGGAGAGGAGGAATTTGGCTTTGGAGGAGAGGAGACAGGACACCAGATAGAGGACATGGGATGGAGGGATCCATCCAGTTTCCTTAGCAACAGATAATGCAGTTATCATCCTGCTGGGCAGGATGAGAAGGAGGTCCACAGTAGTAGGACGGAGTGAAGCCACTGGCTCCACAGGGGTTAATCTGAGGATCCGGGTCTCATTAAGCACTGATTTTGTTCATGGCACAGAATGAAAATCTTCAGGAAGTTACACTTAGAAACTGGAGACCAAAGCAATAACCACATACTCTTGCAGTATGTGCCACATCACCTTGCAAATATGACTACTGATTTTCTTAAAAGGCAACGCAAGAGGAAGAAACCTTAAGAAAGAGGAAGGAGGCCAGGCATGATGGCACACGCCTATAATCCCAGTACTGGGGAGGCTGAGACAGGAGGATTGCAGGTTTGAGGCCAGCCTCAGCAATTTAGTGAGACCCTCAGCAACTTAGCAAGACCCTGTTTCAAAATAAAAAAATTAAAAGGACTAGAGGTGTAGCTCATGGGTAGAATGCCCTTGGGTTCAATCCCCAGTACCAGAAAAAAAAAAAGGAAAAATTAGTCATAAGAAGTCAGAGAAACTATGACTTAGCTAATTTCTTTATTCTAAGTGTCTATGATCAACAAAGGCTTTATATAATTCCCAGAAGTTGATTTAATTTGTATTCTGAATTTATAAACATAAAAATAAATAGCCTGACTTAGACATCAGAGAGACAAATGGCCATCATGGTAGAAAAACAAATGATCTGCATTAGAGAAATTACCAGTATTTTGTAGAATATTAGAGCTGGGAAAGGACTTGGAATCACCCAATATAATTTTTTTTAAGAGACAGGTGAGAAAAGCCTAGAAAATGCAGGTGAGTGCTTCATGAGTTAGCAACAGAACCAGCCTGGAACCTGGAACTCTTGATTTTTAGAAAAGCTGTCATTAGCCAGGTATGGTGGTGCACACCTGTAATCCCAGTACTTGGGAGGTTGAGACAGGAAGATCGCAGGTTCAAGGCCAGCCTCAGATATTTAGCAAGGCCTTCCACAACTTAGTGAGACCCTGTTTCAAAATAAAATAGGGCTGGGGTGTAGCTCAGCACTACACACACACACAAAAGCTGTCTTTATATCAGATTCAGCTACCTCAACTGAGTGAGGCCTGAGACATTTTCAATAATTTATTAACTACTGTAGCTACCTATATGAAACATTCTCCCCTAAAATTTCAGTACAGTATTTGCTCATAAGGAACAAAAACTTAGTTCATCTATTCAGCAGTTTCTATTCTTTTTTTTTTTTTCAGTACTGGGGATTGAACCCAGGGGCATTCTTTTTCTTGTTGTTGTTGTTTTTTTTCAGTACTGGGGATTGAACCCAGGGGCATTCTACCTCCAAGCTACACCCTCAGCCCTATTTTTTATTCTTTATTTTGAAACAGGGTCTCACTAAGTTGCAGAGAGCCTCACTAAGTAGCTGAGGCTGGCCGCGAACCCGTATCCTCCTGTCTCAGCCTCCCAAGTACTGGGATTACAAGCGTGCGCCACCACGCCCGGCTAGCAGTTGCTCTTCTTAACCACAATTCCTATTTTTCTTTCATGTCATCATTCAACTACTTTTACTTTAGAAAGGTAAGTGCTTATTTTATTACTTATTATAAATGTGTTTGCTTTCTGTTGCTGTGACACAACACCTGAGAAAATCAACTTAAAAGGATGAAAGACTTTGACTCACAGTTGCAGTCCATGGTTTGCCCAATAACTTTTGAGCCTGCATTGAGGCAGCCCAGGGTGGTGGGAGTGCATGGCAGAGAAGGCTGCTCACCTCATGGTGGTCAGGAAGAAAAAGAAAAGAGAGAGAGAGGGAGAGAAAGGAAGGGGCTGGGGTCTCTCCTTGTTTCTCTCTTAGGGTTTCTTCCTCTTCAATTGCTATATATGTGCAGCAATGTATATGCACACACATATACATATGTAGCACACTTTTATTGGTGCATTATAATTATGCATCATAGCCGGGCGTGGTGGCGCACGCTTGTAATCCCAGTACTTTGGGAAGCGGAGACCGGAGGATCCGGGTTCGCAGCCAGCCTCAGCTCTCTCCCTGTCTCTCTCTCTCTCTCTCTCTCTCTCTCTCTCTGTCTCTGTCTCTGTCTGTCTGTCTGTCTGTCTCTCTCTCTCTCTACCTAGTGAGGCCCTCCGCAACTTCGTGAGACCCGGTCTCAAAATAAAGTATAAAAAATAGGGCCGGGGGTGTAGCGCGGAGGTAGAACGCCCCTGGGTTCAATCCTCGGTACCGCAAAAAAAAAATAATAATTATGCATCATACTAGGTATAGAGTGATAGGAACATACATGCACACAGCATTTGGTGCATTTCCCTCCAGATCCCTCCCCCTCCCTCCCTTCCCCTACACATCCTTGAGATTAGCACTGATAATTTCATATACATACATAGTGTTATTTAAACTCTTATCTTCATTACATCTCTGAGAACACTCCACCCTGATCTTCATCCAATACCAATAGTGTGTAAGTTCTTATTTCCCTGCATTCTCACCAATATTTGTTATTGTTTGTGTTCTTGATGATTGCCATTCTAACTGGAGTTAGATGGAATCTCAGTGTAGTTTTGATTTGCATGTCCTTGATTGCTAATGATGTTGAACACTCTTTCATATATTTATTGGCCATTTGTATTTCTTCTTTTAAGAAGTGTCTATTCAGTTCAATGGCTTTTTTTTTGTTGTTGTTGTTGGAAATGAGGATTGAACCCAGGGCATTCTACCTCCAAGTTACGCCCCCAGCCCTACGTTTTATTCTTTATTTTGAAACAGGGTCTCAGTAAGTTGCAGAGGACTTCACTAAGTAACTGAGGCTGGCTGCAAACCTGCAATCTTCCTGTCTCAGCCTACCAAGTACTGGCGTGCGCCACCATGCCCAGCCAATGGCCCATTTTTTGATTGTTTTTTTTCTTTTTCTTTCTTTCTTTTTTCTTTTCTTGTCTCTTCTTTTCTTTTCTTCTCTCTCTCTCTCTCTCTCTCTCTCTTTCTCTCTCTTTCTTTTTTGCGGTACTGGGGATTGAACCCAGGGGCATTCTACCTCCGAGCTACACCCCCAACCCTATTGTTTTAATTCTTTATTTTGAAACAGGGTCTCACTAAGTTGCAGAGGTCCTCACTAAGTAGCTGAGGCTGGCCGTGAACCTGCTATCCTCCTGTCTCAGCCTCCCAAGTACTGGGATTACAGGCGTGCACCACCACGCCCGGCTTTAATGTTAAGATTTTAAAGGTCTTTTTATATTCTAGATATTGCTGATGATATGATCCACTATTTAGAAGACCCAAAAAACTCAACCAGAAGACTTCTAGAGCCAATAAACAGGTTCAGCAGAGTAGCCAGATACAAAATCAACTTACAAAAATCATTAGCATTTCTATACACCAATTATGAATCTGCTGAAAAAGAAATGCAGAAAAATTCCATTCACAATAGCCTCAAAAAAAAAAAACCCTTAAGAATACATTTAGCTGGGTGTGATGGTACATGCATGTAATCCCTGTACTTGGGAGGCTGAGACAAGGAGGACTGTAGGTTAGAGGACAGGCTCCGCAAGTAGTAAGACTCTCATCAACCTAGTGAGATCCTGTTTCAAAAAAAAAAAAACAAAAAAAAAATAGGGCTGGGGTGTAGCTCGAAGGTAGAATGCCCCCTGGGTTCAATCCCCAGTACCACACACACACACACACAAAAACAAACATTTAACCTAGGAGGTAAAAGACCTCTACAATGAAAATTATAAAACACTAAAGAAAGAAATTGAAGAAGATCTTAGAAGATGGAAAGACCTCCCATGCTCTTGGATAGGTAGAATAAATATAATCAAAATGGACTTTTACCAAAATCAATCTACATATTCAGTGAAACCCCTATTATTAAAATACCAATGTCATTCTTCACAGATCTAGAGAAATGAGTCCTAAAATTCATGTGGAAAAACAAAAGACTCAGAATAGCCAAAGCAATTCTCAGCAATAAGAACCTTGCTGGAGGCATCATAATACCTGATTTCAAATTATACTACAGAACTATAGTTAAAGAAAAACAGCATGGTGTTGGCACAAAAACAGACACATAGACCAAAGGAACAGAATAGAAGACTCAGAAACAAATCCTCATAATTTAGCCAGTTGATTTTTTGATAAGGGCGCCAAAAACATATGCTGGAGAAAAGACAGCTTTTTCAACAAATGGTGTTGGGAAAACTGGTTATCCATTGGTAGAAAAATGGAATTAAATCCCAACCTCTCACCTTGCACAAGTGTCAATTCGAGATGGACCAAAGACCTAGAAATTAGACCAGAATCTGCAATTACTAGAAAAGGGCATAGGATCAACACTCCAACATATAAGTACTGGTAGAAACTTCCTGAATAAGATCCCAAAAGCTCAGGAAATTAAAGTGAGAACTAATAAATGAGATGGCATAAAATTAAAAACTTATGTGCAGCAAAGGAAACCATCAAGAGTCTAAGGAGAGAGCCTACAGAATGGGAGAAGATGTTTGCCAGCTACTCCTCTGATAGAGGACTAATATCTTGCATTGCCTTTTTAAAAATCAGCAGTTTGCCAGCTGAAGCTGAATTTGCTATCCCCTTAAAGGGCGCTGCCCCAATCGTCTAACTTCCTTCTATCATGCCCCATCTCCTAAACGTTCCAACCTTTCTCAACAGCACCATCAGTTGGGGAGCAAGCCTCTGAGCTTGGGGGGCATTAAAGGTGAAAATCTGAGTGGTCATTTACTTTTTTTATTTGTTATGGGGCATTCTCATATATCCCTGGAATTGATACTGGAAAACTTCATTTTCTTTTTCAATACTGGAGACTGAACCCAGGACATTGTGCATGCTAAGCAAGTGCTCTACCACTGAACTACATTCCCAGCTCTTTCTATTTATTTTGGGACAGGGTCTCACTAAGTTGCCCAGATTGGCCTTGAACCTGTGATCCCCCTGCCTCAGCCTCCCAAGTAGGGCAAACCTAAATTTTGACGGTAGGAAATGTGAAGGGGGTCAATACCTAAAGAGCCTTTAGGGTGATTTACCTAATTAAAAGGAAATCATCCTGTATTTAATAAAGATTTTAAATAGTGCAAGATATTTAATACAGATTAAAGTAGAATAATGGTTTTTTTTTTTTTTTTGCGGTACCGGGGATTGAACCCAGGGGCCTTCTACCTCTGCGCTACATCCCCGGCCCTATTTTTTATACTTTATTTTGAAACCGGGTCTCACAAAGTTGTGGAGAGCCTCACTAAGTAGAGAGAGAAAGAGAGAGAGAGAGAGACAGGGAGAGAGAGAGAGCTGAGGCTGGCCGCGAACCCAGATCCTCCGGTCTTCGCCTCCCAAAGTACTGGGATTACAAGCGTACGCCACAATGCCCGGCTTAGAATAAGGTATTTAACAAAGATTAAAATAGCATAAGGTAAGGACCATAATGAAGTTTCTTTTTCTTGCTGCACTTAATGAGGTATTTATGGATTACTTCAAATGTTTCTTTTTTTCTTTTCTTTTTTTTGGTACTGGGGATTGACCCAGAGGCATTCTACCTCCAAGTTATATTGTCTTTTTTTTTTAAATGTGCTTTTATTGGTGCATTATAGTCTCACATCATAGCGTAAATCATGTTGACAGTGTCATACATGCACTTAGCATTTGGTGGCCCCCCAACCTCCAAGTTATACCCCCAACTCGATTTTATTTCTTATTTGGAAACAGGGTCTTACTAAATTGCAGAGGGGCTCACTAAGTTGCCAAGGCTGGCTTCGAACCTGCGATCCTCCTGTCTCAGCCTCCCAAGTACTGGGATTACAAGCATGAGCCACCACGCCCAGCTCAAATGTTTCTTTAAAAAGTAAATGGAGAGCTGGGCAAGGTGGTCAGCCTCAGCAACTGAGACCTTGTTCCAAATAAAATAAAAAGTAAATAAAAATAAAATAGAGCTGGGAATGTAGTTCAGAGGTAGAATGCCTCTAGGTTCAATCCCCAGTACCAGGGGGGAAAAAAATAAATGTAGAACAAAACTTCCAAATTACCCTAATCTTCTAAATTACATGTAGCTCTCTTCGCTGACATGCTAATTTTGATGACTACAGAAGGTCACTGATCCTTCCAACATTTATTAAACATTTACTGAGCTGGGCGTGGTGGCACATGCTTGTAATCCCAGTACTTGGGAGGCTGAGACAGGAGGATCACAGGTTCGCGGCCAGCCTCAACTACTTAGTGAGCCCCCCCCCACACACACACACAACTAGTGAGACCCTGTTTCAAAATAAAGAATAAAAAAGAGGGTAGCTCAGAGGTAGAATGCCCCTGGGTTCAATCTCCAGTATCGCAAAAAAAAAAAAAAACCCACAAAACAACAACAACAACAAAACACTCCTGTGTGCCAAGCCCTATACTGTGGATTCAAACCTCTTTAGGTTTACTCCACCCCCAACCCCTTCAGAAGCCATAGGACTTGGAGGCTGACTGGAGATACAGAGATAATGGTGCTACTTATTACCAGGGAGAAAACAAGAAAAACAGGTTTCTACTCCTGGAATTGGGGTTGCTGCTGGGAGTTGCTGGGGAAGGGAGAAGATACAGTTGAGTTTGAGTTTCAGAAATGTCTGATGTATTTGTAGTAGATCTAAGGACGGACGTCCAGTAAGACATCCGGGTCTAGGGAAAGAGGCTGGTGCTAGAGATACACATTTCAAAGCTCTATTTACTCCCTCTTGCTGCTGAACCAAATCACCATGAACCAAGCGGGGCAATGCAGCACAGATTCTCTTACGGTCTGGAAGTCTTAATATAAGACGAGTTTTACAGGCCAAGATCAAGGCACTGGGGCAGCTGGTTCTTTCCAGAGGCTTTACAGGGAAATCCTTTACCTTACCTTTGCAGATCCTAGAGGCTGTCCAGGTTCTTGGCTCGTGGCCCTGCATCACGTCCCCTTTCTCCCTATGCCTCCATTGTCACATGACTTTTTTCTGACTCTTCCCGTGTCCCTCTCATAAGAAGGACCCTTGGATTACGTTGCACTCACCTGGATCATCTAGGACAATCCTTCATCTCATGATCCTTAATTTGATCACGTTTTCGAAGTGCCTTTTGCTACATAAAATAACACAGTTCTAAGGATTAGGACATGGACATAATTTGTGGGGGTGAGGAGAGCATTATTCTGCCTTCCCATAGGAGTTATGAGCATTTAAAGAGCCACGAAAAAGGATGGAATTATGCTGAAAAAGTGGAAATCAGAAGAATACCGTCACTGACGCAGTCAAATGGTACCAAGAGTTAGCCAGGACAAGGGCTGGAACTGCCCACTGCCTTAGTGACAGGCACCGTCAGTGAAGTGGTGGGGGTAGAAGCCAAATGGAGTAGGTTAGGAATAAATAGAAGGTAAAAAAGTGAAGCAGTAACTACAGACAATTCTTGAAAAAGCTTAATTGTAACAAGATGAGGAAAAAATAGTAGGTGAGAGAGGGACAGGAGGCAACAGGGTAGGAGGGTTGAGGGTGTTTAGAGGCAGAGAGGAAAGGGATAAGATAAGAGTTTGGAGGCCTAAGAGAAAGACCTGTGAGTTCCCTGATAAGCAGGATAGGGCGGGAAGCCGCATCTAGAGAAGACGCAGAGGGAGGAGCCCAGAGTAGGAAGAACGCTGCTGCCACCAAGAGGAAGGAGTGGGGATGACGGAGGGAGGGAGGCTATGTGCTTTGAGAGTGATGCTTTTCTTTGGAAGGTGGGAAGTAAAAGAATCCACCAAGACTGACAGGGAAGTGGTAGGAAGCTTGAAAAACGACAGTGAAGGTCTAAAATGGTTGTGTGTGAATGAGAAAGGCTGGAAACATGGACAAGCAGAGTGGCGGAACAACAGGCTGGTGTGATCAAACCGTGGTATTTCCTAGTGAAAGCAAAACTATGGAGACTAGATTAGCGAAGACTGAGCAGGGAAGGGTGATCAGTTTAAGGCTATGGGTTCTGCAACAGAATAACCTCAGTATATTATTTTGAACTAAGTATGAGCAGAGGGTCTGGCCATTTTTTTTTGAAGTCTTGAAACAAATTTAGGTAAGATATAAAGTTTGCTAAAATAACACAACTCTCACATGGTTCAAATCATGTATGAGGCGAATCTGAAGAAATGTTTTTAAAACGTGCAATCAACTTCAGAGAGTCATGAATATTTTCATTATGTAGTTTTTATTTTAGACGAACATTATTGTAAAAAAAAAAGTTCACCTGGAATAAAATCCATTAAAAAAATAAAACCACAGCATCAGTATCAGTACACAGTTAATGAATTGGCTTAACAATATTAACCACATGACAGGTCCATTTTATCTGCAGGAGTTTTTCACATTAAGCCATTGGAGCAAAAATAAAATATGTTTAAACACACACAGCAGGGTAATTCTATGGAAAAACTAGATAGTTCCTTTTAGGGGCATGATTTTTACTCAAACAGTTTATGGTATTTTTCATTAAAAGAACTGCAGAGTCAGCTGCAAACAAAATAAAACCCAGCTGTAAGGCCATAGGAATGAACTATCATGATGAAATTCACATTTTTTCAAAAGATAAGAAATGAAATAAGAAGTTCTATTAGTTCTTGGCAATAAAAATGCAATTGCATACGACATACACATTTTAAGAAATGACGTAAAATCTGAAAATATCCCTAGAACAACTGTTTGCTAATTTTCATTTCTGTACATTTGCATCAGCATTTAGTTTTTTTCATAGTGAACATGACCCCTATTAATTTCATTAGTCTAAAAAAAGACTAATCCTACTGCAAATTTTTTGCTAGAATTTGAAGTTTTATTAGCATATCCTGTCCTTGTAGGTCCCTCTACATCAAAGAATTTAATTTTTAGACATTCCTCTCCACCCTCCAATGTAATGAGAAGGCAAAAGGAATGTCTTTTCTGTTAAAAAAAAAAATCTAAAAAACCAGATTGCAGAGAAGAGTGCTCAGAATTTGAGATAAATAAACCAACATAATGAAATGAGGTTTTAAATGTTTAAGCTTAGAAGCTCATCTTTAAAGATTAAAAACTAAATTTATAAAAGAATCTAAGTCATAAGCCAGGCATGGTGGTGCACACTTGTAATCCCAGTACTTGGGCGGCTGAGACAGGAGGAGCTGGGTTCGCAGCCAGCCTCAGCTACTTAGTGAGGCCCTCTGCAACTTAGCGAGACCCTGTTTCAAAATAAAGAATAAAAACTAGGGCTGGGGGTGTAACTCGGAGGTAGAACACCCGGGTTCAATCCCCGGTGTTCCAAGTCATAAACTTGAAAAGAGGGCCTGCTTAAATGTATTACTTAACTGATCACAGAAAAACTTTATAAGCCTTAATATAGTCTCAGCATTCAGAACCTGTAAAATGGAGTTACAAATTCTTACTTGGAAACTTCTGCAAAAATGTATCTATATTGCACAGCTAAATTTATTAATGGACACAGAATGATAATACTTTTTTTTACACTATTGGATATGACATGTATGTTCTATTCTAAACTAAGATATTGCCTACCTTTCTCAAGGATGCCTTCGGTTCAAAACAAAACATATAATCTAAGTTTTGTTGGATGCTTAAAGGCTGGCTCACTGATTCTCTACTGGGTATTAGAATACAAGTTAGCTAAATGAGGTATAATTAAAAATAGTCCTTCAAAGTAAAGAGTAAAGTCTTCTGAAAATTTATAACAAAGACTGCACAAAATGTTCATGTAAATAGTAAGAAACCCTGCAGCACCTACTAACCGATGCACAGGTGGATTATTTTATCATAATTTGTCTGAAGTAAATATAGCTAAAATACGTTCCCAGTGAAACATTTTACATTCGACTGATTTACATGCTACTTAGTTACAGCACATCTTCATCGTCTGATCCCTCAGACTCTATTTGAAAAGATCTAGTCCAATCATTGTCAAATATTAGCACACCGATAATAAAGTGCAGCCACTGAACCACTAATACTGCTGCAAAAATCTTTATGTACCTTATCTTTAAGACCACAAAAAATGTCCACACACACACAAAAAATCTAGATTTCTTCAGTTTCAGCAGGGAACAGACAATTATCTGTCACTAAATTCATCTACAAATAGAAAAAATAATGCACTATATGTACATTATTAAGCAAAGTGGAATATTTATTGGGTCATTTTACCATGCAGAAAGTGAATTTCCTATGGTCTTAGCTCAAATTATATACAATTTAGCAAAGCTAAATGTAAGAAAATAGCAAGGACAATTTATTTCTATATAACAGAGCATATACTCCCAGTTTGCTGCTACTTCAAAGAGCACTTTTAGACTCATCTAACTTTCCAGGCTTTTTCAAAAGGAAGTTCATGGAGACTAGTTATTAACCCACAGAAGAGGAAAGAAGAGTGAAGAAATGTAACAAAGCAAAGCATTCTGTTAAAAACAACAACATTAAAAGCTAATCACAGAATATGTCAGTTTTGGTTTGCAGACAACCCCTGAGATAGAAACCAAAGTGTTAAGACACCAAATAGTCAGAGGTAAAATACTAAGAGAATTACATTCATTCATGGTGTCGTAGCACTTGCCTTTTAGAAAATATTTTGTTACCATCCAGAAAGCTTAACTGCTTGATTTTTTTCCCCAGAAAATTAGTAAATACAAGATGTTTCTAAGAAATCATTTTTTTTCTTTTAAAAAATGTATCTAATTTAAAGATGGTAGACTTACAGCCAACTTTCAATCATGGAAATCCTATTATACTGGGATAACAATGGGTTACTTTAAGCCATTGGGTAACTATTTAAAAAAAACTCAAGGAGGCTGTGATTTGTCACATATCTACCAAAAATTGCTCTGACGTATTTGCAGCCACTGAATTATTTCTGTTTTCAAACAAGGAGTAAAGGCTGACTGGTCCAAGCATAGAAACAATGTGTCTTACTTTGAAGCAGAATTCTCTGTGGTAACAAACAATCCTTTCCACTTCCATCTCCTGTTCTTAACTACCTAGCAGGACAGCAGCCTTGATAGGCATAACAGGAAGAATAATTATTAATAGAATTCATTTCCCTAATCACCTCTCCATTATCCGCAGTGTTAATGACGCTGAAGGCTACAATAGCAACAGTGACATTATGATTTGAATTTGGCACATAAGTTAACACTAAAAACCACCTTATATGATAGTTTCATCTACTAAAGGAATACCAGTACTGGTGTTTGGTGAGAAAAGCAACTAAGCTTTCAGTTGGCTTTGGCCCAAAGGACTAGACCAAGTTCTATAACAACGAACCAAAACAGATGGAGCTGCTTCTACACATTCAACAACAGCTGTTTGAAAACTGAAATCTTGATCATATTTTCTCTAATGAAAAGGCAAGACTTTGCTAAGTCTAATTACTTTTAATTTTTAAAAAACCCAAAAATAGAACCAAAGATCATTATTTTCAGCATTACTAAGAGCTATTTCTTAAATTGACATCGACAAGTTAATCTCTCTTCCTAAAGGTATGCTTTCTGCAAACTATAAATCTAACTTTTGTTAACTCTTGAGACAGGGATTATGGCAGGAGTTGGGTATTACAACCACATCAGAAAGCTAAGGGGTGATTCTAAGAAAAAATACAATATACATCCTGAAGTGACAGAACCACAGTTAGATGCTGAAATAAAACCCTAAATTATACATTTCTCTCCCTTGGTAAAATTTCAGCTCAAGAAATTCACAAATAGAAATAGATAACAATGTTTGAATATGTTATTAGTTTTAGATAACAAAGTTATTACAGTAAGTCAAACATGGGAAAGACTAGCAAACACAAACTCTAGGAAAAGTGAGATTATGATGATTTCCAAATGTGGTGTCTCTAGATTAGGCAGAGGTAATCAATTTACAAAGTGATTCCTACAGCTCCCCAGACTCTCTGGCAAAGAGATCAGGAATGAAGCAAAGCTCTTAACAATCTGAAGAAATAAAGATACTGTGACCTCTGGTTAATAGGTGGGTATTTTAATGAAATTTTAAAATAAATTCTATCAGAACTTAATGATGCTTATTTAAGAAAAGCACAAATCAAAGCCCTTAAATAAATGCTATCAATGCATTAACACTTGGCCACATGAACCAGACCAACTGTCCTTGAACTTAAGTATATCAACCTCTGCTTAATGTTCTGTTGTCTTTTAAACACCCCCAAATGTACACACTTGTCTAGAATTTCACGTCACAAAAGTGTGCAAATATGAGTCTAAGATTGTGCGGTAATAAGGAAAGGCTAACACTGATGTGCAAAGTAAAAAGATAGATAGCAGCTTCTGTAGCAGGCAATAAAGGAAAAAAAAAAAGGTCCTGCGTGTCTCCACTTCATTGCTTCCATGTTTGCAAACAGAAGCCTGTTCTTTTGCTAGGCCGCGGGGCTGGAATCCACTTGGCGTTCTGTCGCGAGAGGTCTAAGTTCAGCGGTGCTCTCCGCAGCAGCCGGGCGGTGTGACTCTGAGGCTGGGTGACCTGTGCTTTCAGAGAAGCAGGAAAGGGTCCTCGAGGTGTGCTGCAGTCTCTCAGAAAGGAAGAGTTCATCAAAGCAGCGAACAACGGAAGAAACTGGTCTTCTTGGATCGGTTTTCTGTTATTTTCACTGGCCCGCCTGCCCCTGATGAATTGCTGTCATTCTGCAAAACGGAAGATAAAGTTACCAAGGAAATGAAAGTTTCATGATCTGACCCCAATTACCTAAAGATAAAAATAAACCACACTATGTGAAATGAATATTCTAGGGAAATATGTACTCATTAGAGTATTTTCTTAGAAAGGGAACTAGTTAAACCCCAATGTTGTCTTTTTCTTTGGGAATGGTGAATTAAAAAGGGAAAAATGTTTTTAGGATAGCACTTTTATTTTAATAATATATGAAGTAGGAAGCTCCTATTTCCAGTTCAAAGAAATTATAACCAAAGGAGTATAAAGTTTCAAGAGTAGTGATGGAACAGTGTTAAGATACTAGTGTAGACAATCTTGTTAGAGGTAAGAAGAGTTGGTAATATAACATATACAATTATAGTCAGGACTCAGGGTAAAATAAACTTTCAAGGCTATCCTAATGACTAACCACTGGGGTAGTTTTAAATGTAAGCCAACTTGAGCAATTTCAAGATCATAGTTATACAGACATAAATATCTGTCAGGTAAAAACTGAACTAGATCATTTTATGACAAAATATAATTTGTGCCATTATTATTCTCATTATTCTGATCAAAATCCAATTAAAGAGCTAGATGAAAGAATTGAAACAGCTGTGGGAAATAGAAATACCAAAGAAACAGAAAAAAGAACCAAAATCCAAACAGATATTACATGAGTCATGAAAAAATGAGTTTAGTGTGAATGTATTATAACCATGTTTATCTTTTTTATCAAATGCGAAATTGAAAACAGCAAATGAATATAAAATTGTAAGTGATACAAACCATTTTTCTGTTGAGTTTTGTCATTATATCTCGTGCAAGTGTAAAAAATGCCTAAAAGTAAAACAAAAATTTTCATTACTATATATTTCAAAACAGAAATATTAAATTTTTCATTATTTCACTATAAAACACTACTTTATAGTTTTTAATCGAGAAAAGCACATAATTATAATCATGCTATGCACATGAATATTGTATGTTCTTTTTCAATGATATCATAAATGTTTTCCAATGTTATCAAACTGCCATTCACTCATGGAATATTTTTCTGCATGTAAGATTTGACACAAGTTCCTACTATGACACATGTTGAGTTATGAGTACCTTCCTTAGTACATCAAGAACAGGGCAGAGCCACCCCACTTTCCCAGAGCAGGTCTCAAAGCCTGGTCTAAGAAAGCTAAATTATGTTTAATGAGTGAATGAATGATCATGTGGTACCCTGTAGCTCTAAAATACACCTCTGCAACAATCTCCACCTTTTAATTCTGACCTCTTCTGAGATCATACCTGATATTTTCCATGTCTTAACACTCCAAAATCCTACCAGCTCCTGGAACTCAGCTAAATACCATGGCAACTAGTTCAAACAGAAGCAGGACAAATCTGATTAACTTTAGTGATGCTTCATCCATAGTATCTATTGACCCAAACCAAATATATTTTAAACCTGTCATCACTTTTTATTTCTGCAGACCCAAGAACTCTTAAAGCTTCTTCACTTGTCTCTATGCTAAACGTACTGGTATGCCAGCCTCACAGCTCCCAACCACTCCTGATCCCCAAAAAAATGTTCAGGAAAAGGATTATTTCCAGTTCAACTAAATAAAACCATATGGTAACTACTAGTGTTACTCCTGGTCAGTGTCTCCCTGTGCTGTTGGTCACCTATGCATTCAAGTTTCTAAGTAAGCTCATGTTAGTTTTTACAAGGCTAACCACGCTAATTGAAAGCTCCAGGAAAATTGCTAACATTTCTAGAACATCTGGCCAGAAGCAGCAGCTCAGGCAACTGCTAGCTTTCTACTTCCACAAACCAATGCTCCCCTAAGCCATAGATGTGATCAGGGTACAGGTGCTAAGGGAGACCAGACTTGCTGTGCTAAGCCAGGGTACAGAGTTCATCCCGTGGAAGTGTCCCTGTCGGGCCATCACAGTGAGCACGCTTTTCTGTCTCCACCATTCCAGCTGACAAGAGGCTGCCCTGCCCTCTTTCTAGTGGAGGGAAATCTTTTTGTGGCAAGCATAAGGAAGCATTTTTCCGCTTAACTATCCTTGTATAAATAAATCAGTAGAGACTTCCTGTTTCCCAACACCCACTGGCCAACCTGAAAAAATGAGCGTCAGTTATTTAAAACAAAGAGAATGTCCTGATCAGTGTCCACTGGCAATGAAGTCTCTAGTTTTAGCCATCATGTTATGATAGTGAGGAGCTTAAAAAACTAAATGTTTAATAGACCACCAGTATTATTAAGCGAATTACATGTGTTAGCACATATTACATGTGTTATTTTTGTGATCAGTTATTTCTTTAACAAAGAAAACATCAACAATTCTGCCCTTTGTAAAGAAAACCTATTCAACATTTATTAAAGCTACTCTTATAAACACAATTTCTTATTTATACTAAATGCCACGGTGTTACAATGTATCATGCTTAATCTACTTAGGATGTGTATACAAAGGGAATCTGTTCAATAAGCTAACAGTTTAATTTTCTCTTGAGAGAGTACAGACATGAAAGTAATTTAACTTGTCTGCTACAGGCTACTACAGGGTGACAAGAATGATGACAAACGAGTAGAGGGCACTGCTTGCTTGGCCTGCTGGTCTGGGATTTTCAGCTTCCTGAACAAAGGGCTACACTGAACTTGAACTGAACCTCTAGCTCCTGTTGCGTGAATCTTAATGGAGCAATCTAATATAAACTGAGTGGAGGCTGGATGCTAGAAATTCAGCAGAGTCCACATAATAGTCAGGGGCACGTAAGTGCACAAAATGGAGGTGGGCTGACAAAAGACTTTCACTTGTTCAGAACACACTGAGGCTTCAAGAATCGCTTCAACATGGTGCCTGAGCAAGGCATCAAACATTTCCTTCTTACCTCTTCTACATTTGTACTGGATTTTGCACTCGTCTCCAAGAATTTAATCCCGTAGTCAATTGCTAACTGAAAGGCAAACAGAAACATTACATTTACTGAAGGTAGCTTGAATATATAAAGTATTTGTGGTTTTTAGATTTTTCAAAGCCCCAAAGTAGGGTATCTATATCAGACCTCTTGTGATTCTCAAATTTCTTTGCTTTCTTCTATTACATATGGAGTTTAATAATTTAACTTAATAGTAAAAATGGTGCAGCTTCCATTTAAAACACAATGTCAGTACTTCTCTCTGTTCTATCATACTTTTAGTTCTCCAACATATGGACAAGAAAACTATGAGATGGATTCCCACCTCTATAATTAACTTGAGATTCATTCATCCCTTTTATCTTCTCCAAAAGTACAATTCTTTAACAATTACTATATTAACTTTTAATTATTCTGTAATGAATTGGTCCATAATAGAACAAAAACACTGAAGTACTCATTGCTTTGATTTCTATTGATTGAGACAAACTGTGAACTCTTCCGTATTCCCATCTGCTCTCAAAGAGATCAACCAGTTCATTTACAACAATACAGTTGAGTGACCGTTTTTTGGGGGGGTGTATAGTCAGCTGGGCATGGTGGCCCACACCTGTAATCACAGTACTTGGGAGTGTGAGACAGGAGGATCGCAGGTTCAAGGTTAGCCTCAGCAACATAGTGAGACTCTCAGCAACCTAGAAAGACCCTATTTCAAAATAAAAATGAAAAGAGCTGGGGGTGTAGCTCAGAGGTACAATGCCCCTGAGTTCAATCCCCAGTACCAAAAAAAAAAAAGAAAAAAAAGTGTAGAATCAGATTGAAAAAACAAGATGCATTTTGCATGTATCCCTGAAAAAGAGGCCAAAGCAAAGTTCTAAGACTTAAAAAAGTGAAGCCTTTATGTTAATTTAGAAAATGCCATAGAAGTAAATATGTACCAAAAAAGTAACTTTTGATTTACAGGACATAAAATAGAGAAAAGCCTATAAATCTATAGCCCGATCAATTATAAAGAGTTTATTCAAGATGACCTAAATCCAATGTATGTAAAATATTCTTAGGAAAAAAATGAATTGGAAAATAATCACTGTTGAAATTTCACCTATCCTTCACTTTTTTTCCTAAAAAGAATGAATTATTTTAACTTAAAAAACAGCTTTTCACACAGATCTGGAAGAAATAGCCTGAACTCTAAACTGTAGGAAATCTTAAACCAGACCAATTTGTACCTCCCAGAAAACATTAGCAAATTCTTTAGGAGTGAGTCATGACCACACAGTATATGGAGTTGGATCCTGAATACTAATTCACACCATTCAAGTATGGATTACATCTCTTTGTTTTTGCTGCCCAATTTTAAAGAATTAAAACACAGATATTTTTAAAACTTAGATCAATAATTAAATAATACTAAGAAAATGAATGCTTAATGTGAGTGGATTCCAGCCTTTATCCATTCAGTTCAAACTTACCTTCTCCCCTCTTTCTTTTGACACTTGTCTTTTGTCGTTCATGTCACATTTGTTACCCAGGATCATTCTTTCCACATCTGAAGAGGCGTGCTGCAGGGAGAAAATAGTACGCTATAAAAACAGCCTGAGAAAAACCACAGCCATTCAACAGGAAAATCCCAACCTGTCAGAAACACATCGATGTACTAATAATAAGACAGATAATCTTTCACTCAACACAAGGCCTGATTCAGAGAAAAGTTTGAAGTTAGAAGAGGGGGAAATGTTACAGCTTGGAGCCTTTATAGAGTCTGTGCAAACTTTTCTCCCAAGGGCTCCCAGTCATTCAGATGGCTTTAAATTTCTTTTCCACAATTAAAACAAACAAACAAAAACTTTATGTTTGTCTAACAGGAAAACTGCCAAATATTTATTTGGGTCAAAGACAGAAAAAAACATTGGTAGTCAGTGACCCAGGAGAGAAAGTATTCTGGATTCTGAACTATTTAAAAAATATTCATGTGGGTTAATATAAATGTGTTTATATACTAAGTTATTTCAAAGATTTCTTTCTGAAATATCAAAGATATTTTTAAAAGTCTTAATATCAATTATTCTGGAATTGAGCCAAATTTCAAATAGCTAAGAAAGAGAAAATGTTAAAAGGGTAAAAAGTTACAGGAATAAAGATATATTTTTGCTAGTCAAATAGCATGGTGGACTAGATGAGACCTGGGACTCAGACGTTTTAATTCTGGCTCTCCTTTTTAAAGGCTGTAGGAACACTGCCAAGTCACTTCTTTCTGGCCTCAGTTTCCTGTGTGTATGACAGGGACTTGGATTACAGTATTTCCAAGATCTGGTCCAACTTTAGAATTCTGTGAAATTGCTCCTCTGTCCACAACCCACAATAGTCACACTGGCAGCACCAGAGGTCCAGCCCTTTATGGAGTGAAGAGAGAGGGCCCAGCCTGCCCCGCCCTCTGGGAGAGAGGGGCCTTCTACAGACACCCGGCAAGACTCTTCCCCATCGCCATCCTTCTCTCTCCATACATACCTCTTCAATGTTTCTTATCCAATTTTTAATATTGTCAAAGGATTTTTCATTTGTGATGTCATAGACCAGCATGATTCCCTATAAGAGAAAACAAGGGTCTTTATATGGTACTTTATATATTTAAAGTTAGAGTATGGAATGTCATTGTACTCCTGCCCTCCAGAAGCCTTTTTTTCCTTCCTTCCTTCCTTCCTTTCTTTCTTTCTTTCTTTCTTTCTTTCTTTCTTTCTTCTTTCTTTCTTTCTTCTCTCTCTTTCTTTCTTTCTTTTTTTTTTGTACTGGAGGCTGAACCCAGAGACATTCTACCTCTGAGCTACACCCCAGCTCTATTTTTTTTTTTTTTTTGAGACAGGGTCTCGCCTAGTTGCTGAAGGTCTCGCTAAGTTGCTGAGGCTGGCCTCAAACCTGTGATCCTCCTGTCTCAGCCTTCCAAGTATTGGGATTACAGGCATGTACCACCACACCCAGCTTCCTTTTTTTTTCTTTAAAAAGGAATTTGTAATGAATTTGAAAAGAACAGAGAAAAATAAATAAATATATTCTTCTATTGTCTTGCCATGTAAATAAATAAAAACTCTGTTAACATCTTCACTGTTAACCTTTATGAATTAGTGATTGTGGTAAAGGTGATACCTACCCCCTTTATACTTGACCTCATGTGATAACGATCAGCACCAAGCGGAGCTGAGGGTGTGCTGAAGTTAAGACAGACAGAAATCGAGGGGAAGAGGTCATCGCTCTCACTGCATGCTTGTTTCCTCCAAATAGAAACTGTCTTGCTTCTATCCTCCACTAAGATTGAGATCATACTGCTTTAAAATTGTTTCTTTTGATCAAAATGTTACCCGTTACCTAAGTAAGTCACCGATACTTAAAACAGAATGTGTTTATTATACAGGTTCAATGATAGGCACTGTTGTCTTTTTGGGGGGATTGAACCTCTCCTTCTACCTCTGAGCTACACCTCAGCCCAATTTTATTTTTTATTTTGAAACAGGGTCTTGGTAAGTTGCTGAGGCTGATCTCAAACCTACAATCCTCTGTCTCAGCCTCCCAAGTACTGGGATTACAAGTGTGTGCCACCACGCCCAGCTGTCATCAGATTTTCGAAGAGCTCCATGTTTAGTAGTTCTGAAAGGTTCATCTTCTACATGTTTCAACACCTGTATGTTAATAGTCCGTCTCTGTATTCTCGGATCACTTTTTGGTACTATGTGCAGATCCACTCAACTATTCATCCATTCAACGAGTACTCAGTGAGCATTTACTACGTGCCTAACACTATACGAGCAAGACAGTCACGGCCCCTTCCTTTTTGGGATGGCTAGCAAGAAAACAGTCTGAACCAATTATAATTTTGAGAAATGCTATGAAGAAGTACGGGGAGCTCTGTGCTCACGTGCCAGGGACATAATCTTAATCTGGTTGAGAGGCTGAAGTGGTCAGGGAAGGTTCCCCTGAGGAAATAACATTGAAGCCACGGCCTGAGCACTGAGAGGACTTATACTGGGCCAACGGGTTAGGGCTAGTGTAAAGAGGCGAAGCCCACATGTCTGGCAAATAGCAGAAAGATAAATATCTCGCTGGCATGAAAGGCCCAGAGCTCACTGGACTGAGAGAAAGAGCGTCAGCTGAGCAAGAGTGCACCAACCTACTGGAGGAAGGGCACAAGATGAGGACGAAGAGGTAGACAGGGGCCCGATGTCCCTTAGGTACCACTGTCTGGACATTAGCCACCAGATTATCTCCTGCAGTAAGCACAAACTCAATTAAGTAAAGCATGAGACTGTTCTTGCCCCCTCTGGAATTTTCCATTATCATTTGGGTGAAGGGCAATGAAATCAAGGCCAGGCCGCTACTGATGCTCAAGTAATGGTGGGCAAGTGACAGTGCAGGAGGAAGGGAGGAAAGCCCGCAAAGAAGGGGTCTGTAGATTCAGATCACATTTCAGTCAAGGGACAACCATCACCCCTTCAGCTCTGCCACCCTAGCACCACTCCCAGGAGCAGCGAGCTGGGTAGGATGGCATCTGGTACCCGACAATCTCCATGAGCTCAATTGTTCAGCCTTCAAAGACTCTGAGATTATTGGGTTTCATCAGAATTCAAGGTTCCTACTTGGGCTCTGCATAAACCTAGTTCATTTATTTAGGGTTTTTTGGTGCTGGGGGTTGAACCCAGGGCCTCATGCAGGCTAAACGAGAGCTCTACCACTGAGCTACACCCTTGGCCCCTGGCTTAGGCCTAAAAGTCAGAGATAAAGCCTGTCTGGGCCTGAAGTTCTAGGCCTGGTTCAGCACAACTCTGCTTCCTTATTCACCACTGAACTCCCAGCACTGTGCAGGACCTGCCCAGAGCCAACAAGCAATGTCAACGCTTTGAACAGATGAAGCATCTTAGGACGGAAACAACCAAGTGATGAAGTTAAGATAACAAGGATAAGGCCGGCATGTAGCCAAGGACCTGGGAGTCAAGATGCACCAGATTCTACGCCCCAGAGTCATGGATCATTCAGCTAGTTCCTGGTCAGCTGACAGACGCTGCTCAAGGAGCCTCCAGAGAGATGAGCCATAAGCAAGGGGTGTTGCGGGGGTGGTGAGAGATGGGGAATAATGGAGGCAGGGCAGAGAGACAAAAGGGCACAACAAATAAACACTTCATCGCAGGGCTTTGGTTTGCTAAGGTTGTCATAAGGTATTAATAAAAGGAAAAAAAAATCACAAAAATATTCAAACACCTCAGAATGTGGAGAAGTTCTAGAACTTCTATCAGCTAACTGCCTGTTTATTATTATGATTATGAAGACCAATGGTAAATCACAGTTACTAAACATAAAACATAACCAAAAACCCTTTAAAAGGTCTTGCTTTCGCATTGAAAATTTTATTTACCCCCATTGTACTAGATTCCAGCTTGAATCCTATAATTGGGGCAAATGAATATTCATGCTTGACTTTCACCTGAGGAGTTACAAAACCCTCAAACGCACTCACCATGGCTCCTCTGTAATACGCCGTCGTGATTGTTCGGAATCTTTCCTGACCTGCTGTGTCCCTAAAATTTGAAACAAAGGAGAGAGTGGTTTTAAAAGTCATCACAGCCTCACAGAGGAGGGGCCCCAAACTGGAGGAGACGGAATTCGGGTCTGCTCACAGTGCAGCAGGCAAGGAGGAGGAGACACAAAGGGGGCCCACTGCGCATCTGGGAGCTGGAGGCGGCGGTGGCCACAGGGGCCTGTCAGCAGTGCACAATGCCTCGGATGAAAACCTTGGACCTTGATGATAAAACCAGCAGCCGGAAAGTGCACAGGTCCTGCTAGCAACTGGCATGTCGTATTAACCAAACACACGTGGGAGGGAATAGAGAACAGTTCTAAATTCCTGGACTCCCAGGATTGGCAAGAACCCTTTTTATATGTGCTCATGATTAAGGTATTTTGCTTTCTTGACTGAACGTCTGATTTCTGTACAAAGGAAACAATTGAACTGGACTTACTACTGTGTCCATTCTGCTCAGCAGAGCACAATAAAATAGCTCTCCTCCACAGCTTTTCCAGCAGCAGAGCCCGTGATTACATGGGAGCCTGGAGTTCAACAGACCATTCTCGATGAGGTTCCCAAAGATTTTAAACACAGACACCTCAAAATTACACAAACTTTCATAGATTCTTGCTTTTTTTTTTTTTTTTGGTACTAGGGATTGAACCCAGGAGCATTCTACCTCCAAAGCTATACCCTCAGCCCTTTCTAAATTTTTTCTTTTTAATTTTGAAACAGGGTCTCACTAAGTCGCTGAGGGTCTCACTAGGTTGCCGAGGCTGGGCTCAAACCTGTGATCCTCTTGTCTTAGCCTCCCAAGTACTAGAATTACATGCATGTGCCACCAAACATGGCATATTCTTTCTTTTTAAAAGCTGATGGCAAGCTGGGCGTGATGGCACACACTTGTAATCCCAGTACTTGGGAGGCTGAGACAGGAGGATTGCAAGTTTGCAGCCAGCCTCAGCAACTTGTGAGGCCCTCTGCAACTTAGCGAGACCCTGTTTCAAAATAAAGAATAAAATAGGGCTGGGGTGTAGCTTGGAGGTATAAGCCCTTGGGGTTCAATCCCCAGTACCACAATTTAAAAAAAAAAAGCTGGTGGCATACCATTAAAATATATTCTGATTGGCTGGGAAGAACATTTGCCTAGCCATGTGGATTCAATACCTAGAACTGAAAAAAAAGCAAGTATATATATATTTTTTTCTGAAAAATAAAAGTTTCTAATTACATTTATAGCAGTAACCCTATTAAGGGAAGTCAAATTTCCTTGATAGTTGGGGAATCAATATTCTCAAAGTTGCTACTTAGAGCCAGAACTAATTCCTTCCCTGAGACACTCAAACTAAATTGTACAATTTAATTGCAAGAGAGAAAGAGGCATTTGTAGAAATGTATTAGAAATCTAATACATACTAAACCCTAGTAAGGGGTGAAGGTCCGAGGGAAATATAGTAAATTAAAAACAGTAAACGCAAGCCGGGCGTGGTGGTACACACTTGTAATCCCAGTACTTGGGAGGCTGAGACTGGAGGATCCGGGTTTACAGCCAGCCTCAGCTACTTAGTGAGGCCCTCCGCAACTTAGTGAGACCCGGTTTCAAAATAAAGAACAAAAAATAGGGCAGGGGGTGTAGCTCGGAGGTAGAATGCCCCTGGGTTCAATCCCTGGTACTGCCAAAAAAAAAAAAAAACCCAATAAACACCTTAGCATTTCTGACTACCTTACAAAATGTTCTTACGTTATGCTCGCACAATGCCGCCACAGCCTGGGTGTGTGGGGGTGGGCATTACCATGACCCTCATTCTGCACAAGAGGAAGCAGGCTCAGGGGGGCCGCGGTCCCACCTCTGCCACTGGCGCAGACCCCTGAAGGAGGCGCACGCACCCTAGGCTTCAGCGGATCAGCGCAGGGCCACGCTTCACACAAAGGCCTTCTAAGTCTTACCTCGTCATTCTCTCACTGATCAGGATGAGGAATTTGTGGCACTTGTTTTGTGTATAGCAAGCAAACCATGGGGAAACAGAAGCAAGCATCTCTGAGCAGGTCAGCCGCATTTTCTTGATTCACAGACTGGGCGGCTGGGAGAGCTTTGCAGTGAGGAAGGAGAAGAAGCCCTCCCACAGAACATATATGTTGGGCGGGCCAAGTGGGGACTATTTGCTGCTAACAGTAATAACAGGGCCGTAATGTTTTCAGAACTACAACAAAATACCTGAGGCAGGTGACTTTATTTAAAAAGGGGTTTATTGGACTGGGGTGTAGCTCAGTGATAGAGTGCTTGCCTAGCAGGCACAAGGGCCTAGGTTTGATCCCCAGCACCACAAAAAAAGAAAAAAGGTTTATTTGGATCACAGTTGTGGAGGGTCAAGGGCATGGCACTGGCGCTGGCTTGGCTCCAGTGAGGACCCTCTTGGCTGCATCACACCATGGACGATGGCAGAGGCGGGAACGTGTACAAGAGGAAGCGATCACATCTCACGACAAGAAGCCAGACAGTGACTCAGGGGTCAGGCTCAAGCTTTCGTAACAACTTGCTCTTGCAAGAACCCGACCCAGCAGGGTGTGGTGGCGCAGGCCCGTAATCCCACTACCGTAGGAGGCTGAGACAGTTCGAAGACAGCCTCAGCAACTTAGCAAGACCTCAACAACTTAGCGAAACCCTGTTTCAAAATAAAAAGGGCTGGAGTATACCTCAGAGGTAGAATGCTCCTGGGTTCAATTCCCAGTATAAAAACCAACAATTTAGCTGGGTGTGGTGGCCCACTCTCGTAATCCCAGTAGTTTGGGAGGCGGAGACCAGAGGATCCGGGTTTGCGGCCAGCCTCAGCGTGCATATGCGCGCGCGCGATCTCTCTCTCTCTCTCTCTCTCCTCTCCCCCCCACCTCTCTACCTAGTGAGGCCCTCCGCAACTTCGTGAGACCTGGTTTCAAAAATAAAGCATAAAAAAATAGGGCT
>PVJS01005613.1:0-37289 GCA_004027185.1 Glis glis | reverse complement strand
CCACATTCAAACCACTGTAGCCACACTGTGTTCAGTTCTAATTAGCTGATCATTCACAGGCTCCTGAAATATTCCTATTGCTATGATCAAGACTATATAGCACAGAATCAGAAATTCTCTTTGCTACCCTGTTTAAAATTTTTTTATATCTTTAAAATATTTAGCTGTTTATTAAATATCAATAGATGAAAAAGGTAGCCTGTGGGAACCTTCAGGATGTTTCCAGGGAAGTATACTGGGAACCAATAGATTAGATTAACACATGAAGCTGATATTATGTTCCAGGAGATCTTAGTGGTTGTCCAGCATTATCACTAACACAGACAGAGGCCCTCGGATGAATACAGCCACCCTCCCTCCCTAAGTTCTAGTTTCCTCTTCAATAAAAGAGGGGCTGGGGGGGATTTAAGACAATATTCTAGCTCTATCCCAGTCCTGAGATTCCAAGAAGAAAAAAAGCCTATAGAAAAAAAACCCCTGATATATATTACAGGATGAGGATCTAAAATCTGAAATGCTCCAAAAACTAAAATTCCCCAAAATCTGAAATATAAAATGTTCCAAAATGTGAAACTTTATATGTACCAACATGACACAAGTGTAAAAGTCCACACCATGATATTTTGTTTCATGTACAAAAGTATTTAAAAACATAGTATAAAATTACCTTCAGGTTATGTGCATAAAGTGTATGAAACAAACAATTTTGTGTTTAGACCTGGATCTCATCCCTAAGAGAATTCATTATCTAAATGTAAATGTTCCAAAATCTGAAATCCCAACACTTCTGGTCCCAAACTTTCAGGATAAGGGACTCAACCAGAACTTTATTATTCAGCTCTGCCTCTTAGTCTGTGCTGCTCTGAATTTTTAAATTTTGTTTACTGTTATCATCATTACATATTAGATCAGCAAACATCGCCAAAAAGCTTCCTCAAGGCGCCACATCTACATGGCTCCACGAGAGGCATCATACTGAAAGAGATGAACTAGTTTCTAGGATATTAAAAATACATATAAGAAGAGCTCCTGAGTTCAAGTAAAAAATACTCAACGTGGCAATCTGAATGTCCCATATTGACTCCTTGTAATTTGACACATTCTTTAGGAATTTACCATCCAGAGATATGTATTCATAAGGAAATCTTTGCCTTGCATAGTCTAATATGAGAGATGGGAGACATGCTGTACACTAAATGTTTGTGTTCCTTTAAAATTTGTGTCTTGAAGTCTAATTCTCAATGTAATGGTATTCAGGGGTGGGTCTTTGGGAGGTAATAAGGCCATGAGGGCAGAATTCTCATGAATGGAATTAGTGCCCTTATAAGAAGAGACAGGAGAGAGATGATCTCTTTCAGGGCCCTATAAGGAAGTTGTCTGCACGCCAGGAAACTGACCCTCACTAGACACGGGATCTACTGACATCTTGATCCTGGACTTCCCAGCCTCCAGAACTGGAAGAAATAAAATATGTAAAAAAACCCAGTCGATGGTATTTTTTTATAGTTGCTGTGAGAGTGTGATACAATAAAAATATATATTTGGTCTCTGAAACAAACCCTGTGCCAGGGTTCCTGGCAAAGTTTCTAAAACTCTAGCAATCTCCAAAGTGATGTGTCTTTCTGTATGACAATGAGATGACTGGTGGTTGGGGATAGCCTCAGGACTAGGGCTGGTTGCCAAGGGAACCAAGCCTGTGATTAGAGGGTTAGAAATTTTAATCTCACCACCCAACCCTGAGGGAGGGGACAAGGACTAAAGACTGGAGTTGATCACCAATGGTCAAAGATATAGTTGACCATGCCTATAAAATGAAGCCTCCCATGGCTGGAGGGCACACAGAGGCTCCACACCCCTTCCTGCATGGCTTGCCCTGTCTGCCTGTTCACCTGTATTCTTTGCAATATCCTTTATAATAAATAAGCCAGGAGTGGAGGCATGTGCCTGTAATCACAGCTACTAGAGAGACCGAGGTAGAAGGATCACAAGTTCAAGGCCAGCGTGGGTAACTAAGTGAGACCTTGTCTCAAAAAATAAAAAGGGACAGGAGTACAGCTCAGTGGTAGGGTGCCCTGGGTTCAATCCTCAGTACTGCAAACAAACAAACAAAAAAACCTGAGGAGGAGACTGTGGGACCCCTGGTTTATAGCCAGTCAGTGAGAAGTACAGGTGACAACTTATTACTTGCAACTGGCATCAGTAGTAGAGGGCAGATTTGTGGAACTGAGCCCTCAACTCATGGGTCTGATGCTATCTCCAGGTAGTGTCAGAATTGAATTACATTACAGAACACTCATTTGGTGTACCCTGGAAAACCCCACATACATCTGGTGTCAGAAGTATGTGCTGACTGTGTAAAAGAAGAAAATTAAAAAAAAAATACAGTCGTCTGAATTAAGACAAGGCATTACTTATTTTATCCCTTACTTCTCAGTCCAATAGTTCTCATTTTTCTATTAAATCAGAAAAAAAGGAAAATAAATTATAAAATATCAGAGCTAGGGGGGCACTCCAATGTCATCTATACAAAACCAATTTACAAGCGAGAAAAAGCAGACCCTGGGAAGGTGCTATGGTTGAGATAAGTGTCCTCCCAAAGGACCATGTATCAAAGGCTTGGCCCACAGCGTGCTGATATTGGGAGGTGGTAGACCCTTTGGGAGGCGGGGCCTGGTGGGAGGTCCTTAGGTCATTGGGAGCATCCCCTTGAAGGGATTGTAGGACCTTGGCCCCTTCCTGTCTCTGTCCTGCTTCTTGGTTCATGAGGTGAGCAGTTTGCTGTACCATGTGCTCCCCACCACTGCCATCCTGCACCACCCTCAGAGGCCTAAACCGGTGGGTCTGCCCGATCTTAGACTAGAACCTCCAAAACTACGAGCCAAAATAAACCTTTCTTCTTTATAAGTTAATTATCTCAGATATTCTGTTATAGTGTCATAAAACTAATATAGAAGGGAATCAATTGGCCCAAGGTCCTCAATTTAGGGGCACTGTGGCTAGAACCTATATCTGCACTTTCTGTTCAGGACTTGTATTACTTCATATTTTGCTTATCTTATTTCAAAGCTGTAACAATTGCAATGAAGAAGAAGTAATGTGCTCTTTTTAGAATTTAGTTTCCTTTTGTATAAAATTAGAGCTTTGGAAGAATGAGCTCCCAGATTCTTCTGGATCTAAGAGTTACTGCTAGCTGGGCATGGTGTTGCACACCTGTAATCCCAGTACTTGGCAGTCTGAGACAAGAGGATCACAGGTTTGAGGGTACTCTCAGCAAGTAGTGAGACTCTCTTCAACCTAGGGAGACCCTGTTTCAAAATAAAAATAAAAAATAGGGCTGGGGTGTAACTCAGAGATGGAATACTTCTGGGTTCAATCCCCAGGAGCATAAAAAAAAGTTAGTGGTACCATCCCTCATTTTCCCACTCTTGCTGGAGATGCCTTTGAAGGATGCTTAGTACTTACCCATTTCTCCTTGGTTCTGATATAGAAAAGACATTTTAGCTAATACAAGATGCCTCTAACTTATCACAATTCACTTTTTAACTCTCACTTTCAATTCCCAATTAAAGTAAAAACTCTGTGTGTGCGTATGTGTGTGTGTGTGTATATATATATGTATTTTTTTTACTTACCATATCTGAAGCTTAATTTTCTTTCCATCTAGTTCTATCGTCCTGATTTTAAAATCAATTCCTGCCAGAAAAACAAAAAAGGATATGCTAAGTTTCTTCAAATCTAATCCAAGTCTTATTAGGAAGAGGACAAAGATTTCTATTGAAAAAAAAAAAACCCTCTCCAACGCACTGGAAAATGTGAACACAGAGAGGGTGTGAATGGCATGTTTCCTCTGAATACAGGCTGAAGAAAGGAATGCTAATTACTCTGCAAAGAATTCCCACACATGTTAAATGCAACGTATTATATGCCTCATTATTTTGACACAAATGGACCACATTCCGCAAAGTTACATAATTTAGATCGATTGAGAACATGCCATATTTTCTACTTCCTGAAATACATTTAAACAATACTTCCCACCCCTTCCCCCGTCCTTCCCTAAAGAAGGCCATGAGACATCTTTAAAATGCCTTTCTCCATCTTTTTCATTTTTCCTTCAGAACCTGCAACTAAGAAGAAGAAAACAAAAACCAAAACACCTCTGCCTATTTGATGACAGGGGAGGGAAAAGCCGGCATTTTCTTTTACACAGTTAGCAAGTGTTTTATATACATTTTAGTAAATGTCCCCAGAGATTACTGCCTAGAATTGAAATAGCTAGAATGGTTTTTAGCCCTGGCTGACTTCAGAATTACTTGCAGAACTTAAAACAAAAACAAAAAACCTCACGACTAGGCCTGCTTCCTTCCCAGAGTCTAAGGTTCTGACTTAACTGGTAAAGGGTGGAACCTGGGCGCTGTCATTTTAAAAGCTCCTTAGGTGAATTTAACCTGAAGCCAAAGTTAAGAAAGGCTCAGCAGGGACCGATGGGTAACATGTGAAAGTTATTTGGGGCTCTGGCACTTCAAAAATTCAACCCCCCTCGCCCAATTCCCTTCACTATGGTAGCTCAAAACTTATTTATGGATTTCTACTACCAAGAACCACAAAAGGCCAGGCACGGTGGCGCACATCTGTAAACTTGGGAGGCTGAGACAGGAGGATTGCAAGTTCAAGGACAGCTTCAGCAAGTAGGAAGACTCTCAGCAATCTAGTGAGACCCTGTTTCAAAAACCAAAAATAAAATAGGGCTTTGGGCATAGTTCGGAGATAGAATGACCTCGGGTTCGATCCCCAGTAACACACATACACACACACACACACACACACACACACACACACACACAGTCTTTAACAATCATCAGCATGCTCTATCATATGTCAGAAATAAACTTTCTGAGGGATCAGTTGATGAATACAACCGGGTTGTAATTTGCTAAATCCTTATCATCTGGCATCTCAGCTTTGTTTTAGATTTTTCTACTCTTTTGCATTCCGTACAGAACTCCAAGTGGTTCCTTAGACATTTTAAGAATGCATATACATGATGTACCCTCTAAATTGTCTCGAACATTAACTGCAGTTATTTGGGGTGAGGGACCTTCAATAGCTATGTTTCTTCATATAGAGACTGAAAGCCTCCAAAAAGGCCGCTTCCCAGCCTAAGCTTTAAATAATACTAGGCTTAAACCAATTGGATTTTCCCTTCCTCAGTGTGGTACTTTTCCCTAAGAGAATGTTTTCGTTTTTTTAGATTCTCTTGTGAAGCTTGATGTAGACAAAAATCACACCCAAGCTAATCTAGCAAAACAGCCTCGTAATCATTCTTTTCCCTCACTAATAACCACGGATAAACAAATACAAAGCCAGGTATAGGGCTCGCATTTCTTATTCTGAGGTGCCTTCCTCAGGACTGCAGGGTCTGCGGTGGTGGAAGCAAAACTTACCTCCACAGCATGAATATTATTGCTAGCACCCCACAGAATTTACTGCTGCCATCACTAAGGGCTAATAACACTGGTTTTTATTGTGGAAATTTTGTGTGTGTGTGTGGTACTGGGGATTGACCTCTGATTCTACCTCTGAGCTACACCCCCAGCCCTATTTTATTTTTATTTAGAAACAGGGTCTCACTAGGTTGATGAAAGTCTCCCTACTTGCTGAGGCTGTCCTCAAACCTGCGATCCTCCTGTCTCAGCCTCCCAAGTACTGGGATTACAAGTGTGCACCACCATGGTCTCACTAGGTTGCTGGGAGTCTCCCTATGTTTTGGAGACTGTCCTTGAACCTGTAATCTTCCTGTCTCAGCCTCCCAAGTACTGGGATTACAAAGACGCTCTTAGACACCCTCCCTTAGTCTTTCTTTTTGGCTGGCAGCAAGAACAATGCCCAACACCTGACAGATGCGCAGTAAGTGTTTCTTGAGATAAAAATCTAAAAGCAGTCATGACTTCTCAAATCCACAGAAACAGAAAGTAGAATGGTAGTTACCAGGGCTGGAGGGAGACGGGAAAGGGGAGCAGTTTTTTTAATGGGTAGTTTCAGATTTGCAAGTTCTGGAGATCAGTTACAGAACAAAATAAAGATACTAATGCCACGGAACTCTATACTTACAAAACAGTGAAGACGGTACATTTTATGACATTGTTTTCTTTTCTTTTTACTGTGTTAAACTAAATTTGGCCTGAAAAAGCCTCCTCGCTCACATGTTCAAGTCCTCGTGTGGGGGAACTGCAGGTTGACTCAGTACTAAGCAAACAGAAAACCTAACTTAATTTGATTTTGTGTGTGTGTGTGGTACTGGGGATGGAACCCAGGGGCCTTCTACTTCCAAGCTACACTCCCAGCCCAATTTTATGTATTTTTTTTTTATTTGGAAACAGGGTCTCACTAAGTTATTGACAGCCTCACTAAGTTGCTGAGGCTGGCTTCGAACCTGTAATCCTCCTGTCTCAGCCTCCCAAGTACTGGGATTACACGCATACGCCACCACACCCAACAAAACCTAATTTAAGAATCTGCTTTGTAGCAACTAACTGAGACTCAGCAATCCCAGCAGCCGAGCTTTAGTCAAATCAGGTTCAAATAAGGTAAATGCCGAGTTTTAAGCACCTGAGCTGTCTGCGCCTCACTTCCATTTTCTGTACGTCGCTTCCCTTTTTCTGCGTGTCACTTCCCCTTGGGCAGCCCCCGAGTCTCACTGAACCTGTCCTGGTTCTAGGGGTTGCTGCATTCATGAATTGTTCTTTGCTCAATTAATCTCTATTCAGTTTAATTTGTCTAAAGTTTTTCTTTTAACAAAACCACAATAAAAAAGAAAATCCTGACTTTCAAAATGTCTACTGCATGCCTACAGAATAACTTAATCAATTAAAGGACAAATGTTTAATATCTCATCATTATGTTTATTCACATTTTAAATACAAGGTGATGTATATCAAAATACCTGTTTAAGCCAGGCATGGTGGCACACGCCTGTAATTCCAGCTACTCAGGAGGCTGAGTCAGGAGGATCACAAGTTCGAGGCCAGCCTGAACAACTTACCAAGACCCTTTCTCAAAATAATATTGAAAGACTGGAGATGTAACTCAGTGGTAGACTGCTTGCCTAGCATGTGCAAAGCCCTGGGTTCAGTCCTCAGTACCAAAGTAAATAAATAAATAAAATTTAAAAGCCTGCTCAAACGAATACTTTCCTATTTCTGACTTATTAAGATGGTAACTGCAGTTCTTTTAAGGGTGATTTTGCCTGTGTTGGGAATCAAGGGTAACTTTACCACCATCATTCGACAAAGCCATTTTGAGGTTCTCTTACAATTTCACTCTCCATTTATTCTGGACACTTTCTACTGACCTCGTCTTTTGTTTTTGTTTTTTTTTGTATTTCTTAGAAGTGTTACCTTTCTGTTATTTGAGGTCGTTCTAAAAGCTGGTAATACTTAACCATCTTTACACTGTTGATATATTTTTCAATGTTTGTAAGAGTTGTGAACTGTGATATTTAGCGTTTGTTTATGCTGCTATCAAAAGCCAGTCGGGAAACAGTCAGATTAGCAAACATGGAAGAGAGCAAGCAGGGACCTAAACAGACTAACATTTTTACAAAGTAGGAATGTCACTAAAATTGGAAAATATTAAGATTATTGAAAACCACTGAACTGGGAAGTTAAAAGACTTAGATTGTAGGTTATATTCTGTTACTAACAACTTTGGGACAGGTTGCTTAACTTCTCTGTACCTTGTACCTTCATCCACAGAGAAGGTTGGGAGGATCTAATTAGATAACGTGTGTGAACAGCTTTGGGAACTCTGAAATTCCATACAGAATTCAGATTCTATTATCCTACAACTGCTGTCACTTCATGTGTGAATTATCAGTAATGGTTTCCCAGGACGCTGTGCCAACCTCTCCCTTGGTCTACTTCACCCACATGCCTCTGCGAGAGTAGCCCTCAGCATCCCTGTCGGGGCGCCACTCCGCTGCTTAAGAAGGGGCAAGTCAGCTTCCTCAGCCTGGAACCCAGCCTGAGATGCACCGTTTCCTCACACTGTGCCCTCAGAGCTTCTTCAATGTGGGCCTTTTTTTTTTCTTTTTGTGTTTTTCTTTGGTTGGTTTTTTGTTTTGTTTTATTTGTTACTGGGGATTGAACCCAGAGACATTCAACCTCCGAGCTACACCCCTAGCCCTTTTTATTTTTTATTTTGCAGCAGGGTCGCTAAGTTCCTGAGGCTGACTTTGAACCTGTGATCCTCCTGTCTCAGCCTCCTGAGCACAGGGATTACAGGTGTGTGCCATGCCCCACTACATGGGCCTTTTGTCTCTCCCAGTGGGCCCCATGCTTCTTTTCCTCTGCTCTTGCATGGCCATGTCACCAGGCAACCTTCTCTGAGGATGCCACTCCACCATGCCATGCTATCTCTTCTCCACTCAGCCATGTTCATCCCGGCTTTAAGGCATGGCTTTTGCACAGTGACCAAATCCTTTGTTACTGGGTTTTGTTAACACATTGCTCTGCAATTGCTCTCAAATCAAGCAAGGACCCATCCTCTTTGACAGTTAAATTGAAAACAGAAGCATGTATACAGTAGGTACTAAATTAAAGGTTAAATACTTTCACCTATTTAAGTGAATGTTAAATACTACTATGTGTGAACAACCTTGGAAATAGTTTTCTTAATATACTAAAGTAAGAAAAGTGAGGATACTGAGGACTCTTATTCCAAGAAGAAAATGAAGATACTTATAGTTAGTTTGATAATAATATCAATAGAAATATATAGTGAATTAACGTTCAGTTTACCATTGAAAGAAACAATAATGTTCTGAGGCTACTCCAGGGGTTAAAAGAATAATTAGCTATAAATTATATCAATTAGGATTCTTTCAGCTACAAATAACAGAGACCCCAAATCAAACTACCTTACAGTAATTTGTTGACTCATATAACAAGCCCAGTGCTGAGCTGGGGTTCAGAGCGCAATCTAGAAGTTCTGGTGCATTTCTCTATGCTTCCCCTTGGCTCTGCCTCCTAGGAGTATCAATTTTATCCTCTGACTGATTGTGTTTTTGACCACACAGCAATATCAAGAAGAAAAGAGATCATCTTCCTGTGCCTCTCTTAAAAGTGAGAATGTGAGCCAGAAGTGGTGTAATCCCAGTACGTGGGAGGCTGAGACAGGATTGCAGGTTTGTGGCCAGCCTCAACTACTTAGTGAGGCCCTCCACAACTTAGTGAGAACCTGTTTCAAAATAAAGAATAGGGCTGTGGGTATAGCTCAGAGGTAGAATGGCCCCTGGGTTCAATCCCCAGTGAGGCAAAAAAAATAAAAATAAAAAAAGTGAGAATGTGCCAGGCATGGTGGTGTATCCTGTAATCCCAGCACTTGGGAGGTTGAGAGAGGATGATCGCAGGTTTGAGACCAGGCTCAGCAATTTAGCAAGGTCCTCAGCAACTTAGCAAGACCCTGTTTCAAAATAAAAGATAAAATAGGGATAGAGTGTAGCTCAGAGGTAGAACGTCCCTGGGTTCAATCCCCAGTAACACACACACACACACACACACACACTTTCTCTCTCTCTCTCTGAGAATGTGTTTCTCTGAAGCTTCCCATGACCAAATTCTTGATCTCATTTCTGGTTTATTTTTAATATACTTTTATTGGTGCATTATAGTCTCACATCATAATGTAAATCATAGTGATAGTGACACACATGCACACAGCACTTGGTGGGCTTCATTTCTGGATTATAACCATGGGAATGTCTTATTCTGGAGGGCTAAGGCTGAATTCCTGAACCAGTCACTGCCATGGGGAGTTACCAAGAATGGATTAATGTAAAACTTTCCCTAAATTTAGAATAATCAAGACCCATCCCTGGAGCTGGGTCACTTCTCCAATCCACAGGGCTGCTAAAAGCAGTGGGCATGGAATGGCTGTTGGCATCACATAATATCCTCTATAATAGTACCCCAATCCATCTAATTAATAAGATTTGATATTCACAGCTATAGGAATTGAACAAATCATAACAGCTGTCAGTTCCTCTCTGTATAAAAGTTATTACATTTAGCAATAAACTATAGTGCTTCTCTGAAGGTAATTGTGTCTAGTGTTTTGTCTAGAACCAGAAAATAATAAGCATAAAAGGATGATGAGCAACCCAAGTAGCCGCCACGACATGTCTGTGCTACTGCCAAGAGAGTCCCCGGCCCCAAGTGACGGGTGACCGAGAAGAGGAGGGGCTGCCACACTGGCAGCAGCTCATCTTGACACTGCGGTGCAAGTGTTTGTTGTTAAGAATTATATAATCTGAAGGGTGTTATATTTAGGCTCAAAATGTCCTTCACATTTCAAAAACCTTTTAAAGAGCACCGTTTTGTGGTAACTCATAATACAATAATTCATGTTCACAATGACAGGCTTCAGTCACTCCATGGGCTGTGTGCAGCCGACCCTGCTGGCCACACAACCCAACACCCAAGTCAGGAAACACGACTCCACAGTTGCTTCCATGTGGCTCAAATATTCCAATTTTAATTTTTTGTTTTGTTTTGTTTTGTTTTGTTTTGTTTTGTGGTACTGGGAATTGAATCCAGAGGCATTCTACCTCCAAGCTACACCTCCAGCCCTATTTTCTTATTTTGAAACAGGGTCTCGCTAGGTTGATGAGAGTCTCACTACTTGCTGAGGATGTTCTCAAACCTGTAATCCTCCTGTCTCAGCCTCCCAAGTACTGGGATTACAGGCGTGCGCCACCACACCCGGCTTCAACGTTAATTTTTTTTTTTTCAGTACCAGGGATTGAACGCAGGTGCGTTCTACCTCCGCTCTACACCCCCGGCCCTATTTTTTATACTTTATTTTGAAACCGGGTCTCACGAAGTTGCGGAGGGCCTCACTAAGGAGAGAGAGAGAGAGAGAGACAGAGAGAGAGAGAGAGAGAGAGAGCTGAGGCTGGCCGCGAACCCGGATCCTCCGATCTCCGCCTCCCAAAGTACTGGGATTACAAGCGTGAGCCACCACGCCCGGCCAACGTTAATTTTTTGATGGCTTTAAAGCCAGACTTTAGTTTCCTCATTTATATTTATCTACTCAATAATATAGGAAATCTAAATTAAGAAATCATTCCCAAGGGACTCAAACCCATTTCCATTTTTCATTTAAATTTACATAATCACATACATCCACTCTAAAAGATTTTTATTTTTTCTGAATTGATTCTTATGCTAAATGGTTGCTCACAACTGATAGATATTATTTACCAGAATAAGGCTGGAAGGCAAGTATGAAAGAGAATCACAGAATTACAGACCTTAGAGACTGTTTAGTCCAGAATTGCCTTTGTGGCTAAGAAAACCAAGGCCCAGAGAGGTGCGGCAGTGCACCCAGATTCACCAAGACCAATACAAAAAGGGGTTAAAATCAAGTTTTGGCATGTCAAGATCACGCATTCCCAAAGAGACACAAACAAGAATGCCTATGTCTTCCTGGGGAAACCTGCTTTTAAAGGTCACAGGAAAGCACTGGCAGCAACTACACTGCCCACCAACAGGTGGGCCTTGTATCCTCAGGCGACTGCTCTGGGGCAGTGAGCAAGAGCCACACACAGCAACTTGGCTGAATCTTAAAAAACATCATGTTAAGTGAAAAGAACAAGACGCAGAAATGCAGAGTGTCAACTCATTTCTAAAAAAATATATAAAATGCTCAAAACAAAGTCTATATCATTTACATATATATCCATGTATAATTAAATTTTACATATATATTCATGTGTAAGAAAAGCATAAAACATGAATGAGAATGATTATTAATAAATTGAGGGTAACTACTGCCTCTGGAGAGAAATGGAAGAGAAGGGACTCACAGGGACTTCAATTCTACCTATCATTTAATTAATTAATTAATTAATTAATTTGTGGTATGGGGGATGGAACCCAGGGGGCATTCTACCTCTGAGCTATATCTCCCTCCCAGCCCTATTTTATTATTTTATTTTGAAACAGGGTCTCACTAAGTTGCGGAGGCTGGTCGTGCAACTGCAATCCTGTCTCAGTCTCCCAAGTACTGGGATTATAAGCGTGCACCACCATGCCCAGCATAATTTTTTTATTTCTAAATCCAGGCATGGTGGCACACGTTTGTAATCCCAGTACTTGGGAGGCTGAGACAGGAGGATCACAGGTTCACAACCAGCCTCAGCAACTTAGTGAGGTCCTCTACAACTTAGTGAGACCCTGTTTCAAAATAAAGAATAAAAAAATAGGGCTGGGGGTGTAGCTTGGAGGTAGAATGCCCCTGGGTTCAATCCCCAGTACCACACACACACAAAAAAAGAATAAAATACAGCTAGGGGTTGTAACTTGGAAGCAGAATGCCTCTGGGTTCCATCCCCAGTAACACACACACACACACACACGAATAAATCCAAATGATGGATACATGAACATGGGAGTATTTTATATTAGCTATACTTTAATATGCCTGGGGTTTTTCAAAGTTTTTTAAAAAGCAAATATTAGTTATCTGGAAAACTGACATATGGAAGCATATATTAATGATAGTAGAAAAATAAAACCAAATCTTACTAATGAAAAGCACCTTCGCAGGTTTAGTCAGGAAAAAGCAGGCTCTACCATTCTTGTTCAATATATGAAGAGGGCCCGTGCACCGTGGTGCATCACTGTTTTGGAAGTGGCACCCTGGCAGTGGGGTGCAGTGGGGGACACAGGGGTTTGGACTGTCTACTCACTGGGAGAAGGAAGAGGAGCAGCCAGCCCTCCCCTTTGGAGGGAGGTGGCGGAGGGGAGCTCTGCCCTACACCTCTGCACTTGAGGTCTCTGCCTTTTCCAGGGTGACACACAGGCCACAAGAGCAAGCAGACACCTGGAGTGAGGCACAAGTGAGGGCAACAGGTGAGCACTTACCCAGAACACTGCTTATCAATTCTCAGAAACACTGTGCTGCTCCGGCCCCTGGAGGAAAGGGCTGGGCCAGCGGAACAGAGACAGAAACTTTGAACCCGGCCCAAGACCACAGTCGACTGACGTCACAGCAGAAAGGAGCTTGAATGCACAGTCCTGGGCCATCCCACAAACAAGATACAATTGGACATGGAGAAGCAACAGAATGACAAAGCTCTTTCACACTGAAGTCCAATTAGTCAGTCAACAGATGTGAAAACGTAACCTTTTTTCTCCCCCCCCCCCCAAGAGACCAGGGAGGCTGGCCCTGGGTTTGTGAGCAAGTGAAAGGATGCATTGCTGGAGTGTGGGAGAGTCCTTCTCCAGCCTTGGGAACTCACTCAGGCCGGCCAGCTCTCCTGACCTTCCGCAAAGCTGTGACCTGATGCATTTTGCCCTGTGGGTGCTGGGCCTTGGGACAACACATAGCGCTCTCTTCTATCTCAACAATTCTTTTGGGTCTCTTGGAGAAATCTGCTGCCTGGCCCAGAAAAAAATCAGGGGTGGAGAAACAGGAAGGACCTTCAGTTGAGATATTCTGCACCTGGTTTCCACTGAAATTCTTCTCAAAGTTCAATTCGGCTGCAGTTGTGAAAATCATGAAAAATAAAATCAGATTTCTGGGTCATTCAGCCTGTCGATGCGTGATAGCGATGAAGATTTCAAGGCTGGGTTTCTTCACAGTGCTGCACATTTTTCTACGTGGGTTATCTATCCCCTTTGACCCACTTTAAGGAGCAGAAATTTAACACTGTGCGTTTACAATTAAAAAGGGAAAAATGCACTTCATTTTAAAAGTACTTTTGGAAACATCTGTGATCCCAGGCCATCTGAATATGGGCTATGTGGTTTGTCTATTTACATTTCTGAGATATTCCAGAAATAGAAAAAAAAAGTTTCCCAAATATTGAAATCCACTTTAAAGAAGTGCTACATTCACTTCCTTACTCAAGATTTTTATTATTAACAATAAAGACACAGCATAGATGGATCTTGCCAGTTTTGAAACTTTGACAACCATGTTTTGCTACTGCTGTGTGTGTGTGTGTGTGTGTGTGTGTGTGTTCTTTTAAACAAGGAGAATAATGAAATTTTAGAGTAGCTGACTTTAGGATAATTAGTTGAAATCTCTAATTAGACAAATTACTGAAATAGGAAAAAATGAGTCACAGACTGAAGCTTTAAAATATTTTTCCAAAATAAAGAAAAAACCTGGAGAAAATGTATAAGAATAGAAATAAAATTAAGAATGTTACTCAGATTGAAACAGAGGAGCTTAAGGCATTATTCTTTTGTAAATACATATCCTGAAAGTTTTAAATACACATCCTGAGAGTTATACTATTTTCACCAAGTATAAATTTTGCTGCACATATTTAGGACTATTTAATTTTTGTTTACTTATATTAGAACTTATGGTCTGTGTTCTAGTTTGAAAATTATAAGTCTAAAGTTTGGGAAGAAAAACACATTAAATGTAACTTTAGATCACATTTTAACAACAGTGGTAGCCAAATATGTTTATATTAGTTTAGTTAAATCCAACAGAGGAAAAGAAGATTTATGTGTGTGTGTGTGTGTGGTACTGGGGATTGAACCCAGGCAGGCATGTTCTATCTCTGAGCTATACCCACAGCCCTTTTTACTTTTTATTTTGAAACAGGGTCTCTCTACGTTACTGTGTGTTGGCCTCAAACTTGCAATCCTCCTGTCTTGGCCTCTCAAATACTGGGATTACAGGCATGTGCCATCCACCGAGCTTCAGGAGGAATTTTTTTTAAGGTGGACTAACAAGTACTATGCAAATATAGCTTGCCTTTAAAAAAGACACCTGACCTACTAAAAAGATGGACGGGAACTTTAAAGATTTCTTCAATTCTTCTAGTCTATGAATAGGAAATAGTAAAAAAATTTTTTTTGGTGGTACTGGGGATTGAACCCAGGGGCATCTACCTCCGGGCTACACCCCCAGCCCTATTTTTTATTCTTTATTTTGAAACAGGGTCTCACTAAGTTGCGGAGGGCCTCACTAAGTAGCTGAGGCTGGCTGCGAATCTGGATCCTCCAGTCTCAGCCTCCCAAGTACTGGGATTACAAGCATGCGCCATCACACCTGGCTGCAAATAGTAAATTAAACCCCATTTATGGTAGAAATCAGCAGTAACACACATTACCACTTTCTGGGAAGAAGGTGCATACTTTTACACTGTTTCAGATTTTCCTACTTTTTACGGAATTAAAATCAACTCATAGCATTTTTTATATGACAGCTATACTCATTAGATCTAATCATACCAACAAAAGATAACAAACTCGTAAACTAATTCAAGAAATTACTAATTTTTCTTTGGGTCATAAACACGCGTAACATTAAAAACAGCACAGTTACATATAATCTTGTTTGTTTTGTGGTGCTGGGGATTGATCTCTGGGCCTCACACATGCTAGGCAAGTGCTCTACTACTGAGCCGCACCTCAGCCCCAGTTAAATCAAGTTTTAAATAATGTCTATATTTGATCATCTCCAAGGGCTTTAACCTATAAAATTAAAATAAAATGATCTAATTAACCCTTCAAATGTCCTTGAGAGATAAAGGGCAAAATAAATCATTATTTGTTTTGATTATGCCAAATGATAATGACTATGTATCAAAAAAGAGAGAAATAGCAAATAAAGTGTAGTAGTGGCATGGCTGTAACAACTCAGGTAAACACCCAGGAAGCATCGAGAATGTTTAACTCTGACTGCAGAGACACGGAGATTATCCAGCATTCAGATCACCATTTCAGAGTGTCCAAGCGAGTGCACGACAAGTCTCTTTTGCAAATCTTGCACTTTCCAAAGGAAATGTGCCTCCAGTGTTACTCAACCTGGAAGCTGCAATGAGCTTGCAGACGTCAACGTGTGGATTTTAGAGATTCTCAATGAACAGATGTTTGGCCCTCAGTAAAATCTCTGTCGCAAGGGGCCTTATTTGTGAACTCACCTTTTCTGAAGAGCGAAGTTCAGAAGGATTATGGAATTTCCACCCCCCCCACACTATTGATTCATGATGATTTCAAGAACTAAACTGCTCCAAAACGAAACCAGCTGCATGGCCTCCGCTCCATCCATTGTTTCCGAGAAAAGCGTACCTTCGCAGCAGGAAAACCTCTCTCGTGTGAGTCACCATCACTTTCCTAAACCTGGAATTTCCTTATTTGTACTTTGAAAACTCAGAGTCAGCCTGTTTCATTTAAAGGTGAAGGGGAAACTGTAGTCATTCAAAAAATGAAGACGAAATAAAAAGCAAATCCCTGACTTTACATACTACTGCTATGAGAAAATCATACAGCCAAATAACTGGAATTAACACTGGAAAAAAATTACAACTGCATTCCAATGATGCTGCATCAAAAACGCAGTGAAATTGATCCTTTGGATCATCCCAAGTATATTAATTCCATTAATTTAGAGGTAAGTGAAAGCTAAAAAGAAAAATTATAAAGTAATAGAATGAAGTCACAACACTATATAGTGTAATTTTTAAAAAAGGATATCTTTGTTCCCTTTTAGAATAAGTTCCTAAAAAAGGAAAAGTAAAAAAAAGATTATTACCCATGTAATAAAAATAAATAAATAAAAGGAGCTGGTATAGAGGCACATGCTTGTAATCCCAGTACTTGGGAGGCTGAGACAGGAGGATAGCAGGTTTGAGGCCAGCCTCAGGAACTTAGTGAGATCCTCAGCAACTCTGCAAGACCCTGTTTCAAAATAAAAATAAAAAGGGATAGGGGTGTAGCTCAGAGATAGAATGCTTCTCTGGTACCCAAAGAAAAACAAGGAAAGTGGTCAGATTATAAAACAAACATAAAAAACTCATAGTGTTTTGAATTTAATTAGCAAGGATCTTTTCTTGATCAAAATCAGCATCAGGAGCCGGGCATGGTAGTGCACGCCTGTAATCCCAGTACTTGGGAGGTTGAGACAGGAGGATCGCAGGTTTGAGGATAGCCTCAGCAGTATAGTGAGACACTCATCAACCTAGCGAGATCCTGTTTCAGAGTAAAAATAAAATAGGGTTGGAGATGCAGGTTGGAGGTAGAATGCCTCTGGGTTCAATCCCCAGTGCAATAAATAAATAAATAAATGAATAAATAAATAAATAAATACAACATCAATGCCACACAAGTAAAAATTAGGCAGCAGATACAGCTCACTGTAGCCAATGCAATGGACAGACAATTATAATGAGCTGTTGCTAATGAGAAGGGTTAAAACAGAGTATATACAAGTAAAGAATGAGACAAAAATGGCCCAAACAGCACATAATTTTTCCCAAACAAAAATGAAAGACTACTAATGATTACACCACCTGATTTGGAGGCACAATCCCCCATGATACAAAAGTTTCGAACTGACGACACTCTATAAACTCCATGTACACAGTGAGCACTTCCACAAGCCAATCATACATGATTACGTATGTAGCCGTTCAACCTTAAAATGATTAAGACATTTTTCTAACTTTACAGGGTTTGCTACTACCTCCTTGGCTTAGCTTTTAGAATACACTACAACGTTACAAGTGGGTTGATAAATCCAAGATCTTCTCTAACCTAAGTTTCAGACGTAGGGATGAAGTCTGGCCCAAGCGGCACAGACCACATCACATTTTCTTTTGTGTCCTTCGTTCCCCAGCTAATTGCTTCTTTAAACCGCACTACACAGAGAATGAGTAACAACTATATTCAAAGCATACAATGAGGAGGTTGTCAATAAATGCTGGAGCAGATTTCACATTCAATCCTTACTCTTCCTACTTCCACATCCTACTACTTAGGAAACACAGGAGGGGGAAGGAAGGAACAAGAAAACCTAAAGGATGCTCACGGGAGACTGTTTTTACAAAGTCATTCTGTGTTTTTTTGTTTCTTTTTTTTTTTTCATTTTTTGTTTGTGGTACTGAGGATTGAACTCAGGGGCATTCTACCTCTCAACTACACCCCTAGCCCTATTTTTTTTTTTTTATTTTGAAACAGGGTCTCACTAAGTTGCAGAGGGCCTCACAAGGTTGCTGAGGCTGGCCTCGAACCTACAATCCTCCTGTCTCAGCCTCCCAAGTACTGGGATCCATCCAGCTCATCCCGATATTTTAATCTTTTGGAGAATCAGCCAGTACAGTACCACATATAATAATTTTTCTAAAACTGACCAAAAATATATTTCAAGTTATATTTTATCAACTTATTTTTATAAAACCAAATTTAAAGAGAACATCCCATTACAGACGCTCCTCCCCCTCCACTAAGGCTGAGGCCTCAGGGGTTAGTGCAAGATACTGCAGCATTCACCGACTCATCCTCAAGCTGAGAGGAGAATTTTTTGCCTTATGTTTCCCTGTACCCATTCTTTCAAAATAGACACTTCTTTCCAAATCCTGGAGAAGAATGTTAAAGTTCATTAAATGTCTGTGAGCACTTGTCTTCCACAGGCAGGTTCTTCAAAGTCAGAAAATGCCTTGTTTTAAACAGGTCATCATTAGGCATTTGCCCCAACTGACAGGCATGTAAGACACAAAGCCTGGCCTTGGGCCCCAGAGAGCAATGGCCCATAGTCTTACAATAGAATACCCGGGAGTGGGTGAGCAAGAGCTGCATCTTCCTTTAGGCAGGTATGCAGCTCCTTGGAAATGGCTTTGCCCCCACCTCTCACCCCCTTACTTCTCAATGCAGGAGTAGCCACTGAAGGCTTTGAGTTTGAATGTTTTGAAGTTATTAAGAAATGTTTTGAAGCTATTAAAGGATTCCTTGATCATTATTGAGATTATATAGAAACTTGAAAAATATTTGTTATAACCTTATAAAAGTAGCAAAACATAAAGTGCACTATGTAGAAAACACACGTGCATATAGAAAGAACATGTAAAACAGTAAGGCAGTTTATGTTAGGGCAAATGTGTCCATGTGGGACAATTTTCAAAATCAGGAACTTAAATTTTTTGCTTACTCTTGCATTATCTTCACATTAAGCAATTTTGAAGAAAATATTATGCATGCTCTAACTAAACTGGTACTCACTACAAGTATACTTCAAATTTTGGATTGAAGAAGCTTTTAGAGGCTGCCCTTGCAAAATCTTAGCATTTAGTATAATATTTCCACGGGGGAGAAAAAAGCATAAAAAGGTACACCAAACAACCATACTCCTAAAAGAAAAGATTGTTAATTAGGGAGCTATTATTAGTTCTTTGTTAGTGTTTTCACCGCTACTGAGATTACTTGGGGGAAATTAGATGGCTAGAAGTATAGCTAATGAAAGCAAAATAAGAAAGGGGAAGAAATATAACTAGGCCTTTTTGGCCTTCAGTGGCTACTTCAGTCTTGAGAAGTAAGGAGGGGGTAGCTATTTTCAAGGAAGAGTGTTAACTGGGAGCTACAATCATTATCCACCAATAGCCCAAATGTGTTCCTTATACCTTGATCCTTCAGTTCCAGTTGATTTGCTGTCACCTGCAAGAGAATGTTTAGAAACAAAGAGATAGAGACATGTGCATTTGCTTTCACGTGGTATGTTTCTGTGGCATCTGCAGAAACAAACCCAGGAGGGCAGGCGTCATCCACAGATTTCATTTGTCCATGCTATCCCTGTCCCTAATTAGTGCAGAGAATTCTGAGTTTGCCATACTATAATTTATTAATCACATTCAATTAATTTAATCAGCTGTGAACCAGGAGAGGGCAACAGGGCAAGCTTTAATAAAGTGAGCTCACTGGGTTTGAAAAGCTGCTCAGCTGAGGATCATGGTGAATTCCCACACAGACAAAAGGCAAAAGTGGCCTTGGTGAATACTTTGCTTTGTATATTTTTAACTCATCCTTCTACTAAAAAAGACCCCATATAACAATGGGATTAAAAAAACAACAGGTGCACACAGATTATTTTAAAAGTAAATTCAGGAGTGAGTTTGTTGGGTATGCAGGGGGTAGACAGAGCAAGAATGCCGCCATATATAAATAGTTGAGGAAGAAAATTACACAAAGTAAAAGTGACATCAAGTTGAAATTTTTACCTCTTCAATTGAAAAGCTGGTGGTTTACAATGCTAAATTCATCCACCTAGATTGTGACTGATCCAAATGTGCTTTGGCAGCACCCTAACTGTAACCCTAAGTTACTAATATGAAAAACAAAAACAGAACTATTCACTCACATGATTATTTTACAGGCACACTGTAATTTCAAGGATGTCCCCAGGCAAGCCTGGGGCGGTATTTCCACATCTGGTGGTCAGTTTTGGTGCTCCCAGTTTGGCCTGTGTAGTCATTAGGTCAGGAAATGCACAGGATAGTGATGCAAAGTTAAGAATCATGAAACACAATGACTGTGTATTTTTAACCCCAAATGATCTGCCAGCAGAATGAAGAGTGAAGGAAAATGTCACTGGTTGTTTGGGGAACAAGAGATCACAACCATTGGATTGGAATTCTATACATGGATATCTGAGAGTGACAAAAGAAAGCAGGGAAAAACATACACATTCAGAGAAATAGATGTTTAATCTACTTCTGATAAGCAATATACCTTCTCAGACTTTACAACCAGGTCCTCAGTTTAGGTGTGAGTATGATCCACTTCTTATATTACAGAACAGAAAACTGACTGAGGCTACTTCATTTTAGCTACATAACAGATATGGCTAGAGTGCCCAACCACAAATGATAATCACAATAAGGTTTAGCTTACACAAATGTTAAGTCACACTTACTGAAAATCCAGTTGACCTATGAAAGACAAATGTCAATATTTAATTTGACAAAGACTTAGTGGGCATCTCCATGAGCCTGACACTAGGCACTGAGGAAAACAAAGAAGAAAAGGAGACCCTGGACTAGCAGTCACTAACATTTCATAAGGTGAAAAGCCTACTCCATGCTTGGGTCTTTTGCTCAAGATAATAATCTAAAGTTTGATCATCAGGAGTAGGAACTCACAACCGATGATGAACCATCAGAAAATGTGATTTCCTAAGACATGAAACTACTTTAATTCTGTCATTTCCACAGGCAAATATATAATTATCTACCCAAAGATGACAGTAAGCAAGTGGCATGTGTTTATCACAGTGGCAAATATGGTAATAGCAAATTTTCCTATTGCTCAGAAAGAGATGTGGCCTAAACTTTAAGATGGAAAAGAAAATAATAGTACACAATATGCCATCACCTTCACATTGCTTCCGAGCACTCTAGTAAATAAACTACAGTCTTGGTTAAGTTTACAATTTTCTCTGAATTCTGAGGGCTTAGATGACTAGTTGCAAATCAAAATTACCAACCATATTTAAAAGAATGGTAATATTTAAAATTCCATCAGTTTTAAGTTATAGTAGCACAGGCTGGAGGGCTCAGCAAAACTCTGTAGCTCAGCTGAGGGTCTTGAATCCCTGACTCCAAAAGTTCCTTGTCTGATGAGCATAATGATATCGAATTATAGATGAGATTAAATTTATTATATATGCACAACAGTTTCACCAATAAAGAACGTGAGACTCCAAGAGGTTAAATAACTTGTCCAAGATGATATACTAGTTTAGCAGTCTCCCCTTATCAATGAGAGATAGGTTCTAAGACCCCAGTGGATGCCAAAAACCACAGATAGAACCAAACCCTATATACAGATAGTCACTGATTTACAATGGTTCGGCTTTATGATGGTGCAAAAGTGATACGCATTCAGTTGAAACTATGCTTTGAATTTCAGTCTTCTCCCAGGCTAAGGATAGGCAGCACAGTATTCTTCCATGATGCTGGGAAGTGGCAGTGCATGGTAGCTAGAGGCACCCCCAGTTGGCTACGCACTCATGAGGGTAAACAACTGACACTCCACAGTGTTCTGTGTTGCCAGCATAGATATAGACATTTGATAAATCATATGAGCTAGTAAACACTTTAGTATGAAATAAGACTTTATGTTGGATGATTTTGTCCAACTACAGGCTAATGTAAGTGTTCTGAGAACATTTAAGGTAGGGTAGGCTAAGCTATGATGTTTGGTAGTCATGTGTATTAAATGCATTTTCAATTTACCCTATTTTTAACTTGCAATGGGTTTATCAGGATGTAACCCCATTGTAAGTTGAGAAGCATTTATATTCTATGTTTTCTTCTATACATACATACTCATGATAAAGTTTAATTTATAAAATTGGCACAGTAAGATATTAATAATAATTAGTGAAATAAAATAATTAACCAGGTGTGGTAGCACACACCTGTAATCCCAGTACTTGGGAGGCTGAGACAGGATGATTGCAGGTTTGTGGCCAGCTCAGCAACTTACTGAGGCCCTGTTTCAAAATAAAGAATAAAATAGGGCTGGGGGTGTGGCTCAGAGGTAGAACACCCCTGGGTTCAATCCCTAGAAACACATACACACACACACACACACACACACACACACACACACACACACTAACAAGATAGCGTAATAAAAGTTATTTAAAACTTATGAATTGTTAGCCAGATGCCATGATGCCATGGCATTCACCTGTAATCCCAGCCACTCGGGAGGCTGAGGCAAGAGGATTGCAAGTGTGACACCAGCCCGGACAACTTAGCAAGACCCTATCTCAAAATAAAAAGGGTTCTAATGTAGCTCAGTGGTAGAGTACTTGCCTAGCATGAAAAGTCTCTGAGTTCAATTCCCAGTACCACACACATGCCTCCATGCTAGAGATACTAGCGCAAATTATCTAGGATTTGGAAAGAAAGAGTTGAACCTAGCTCTAGGCCATTTCTTGATTACAAAAGAGAAATGGGTCTATGCTTGGTGGACCTGAATATTAGGCATCAGTTCTTTGAGCCTCGGAGTATGCTTAGGATAGCAATTTTATTTTTATAACTTTGTATTGCTGGATGAATCAAAGATAGATATGATCATCCTGGCATCCTTTTTGATCTAGAAGAGACTCCATCCACACAGGTTTGTTTTGAGGCAGAGTGGATCTATCTTTTAGAGCAAAACTCAAATAAGGGATGTTGAGAAGATGGGGAAGATAGGCAATTTTCTGCTCATCTGACTGAAATGCATCCCATGTGAGCCTACATGACAGGGATTACAGCATTCATACTGCCCCAGGGAATGTGCTCTTGGTTCTAGAGTAAAGCTAGGAAGAACCAAAAACATTTGAGATACCTAAGGTATTATCAGCAATCAAATTCTTTTTAGCATTTGAAAGATGACTTTTTTTGTTTTGTGGTACTGGATAATGAACCCAAGGGCATTCTACCTTCAAACTACACCCTTAGCCCTATTTATTTATTTTTTTTTAAACAGCGTCTTGCTAAGTTGCTGAGGGCCTCACTAAGTTGTGGAGGCTGGCCTTGAACCTATGATACTCCTATCTCAGCCTCCCAAGAACTGGGATTATAGACATGTGCCACCACACCAGGCTCAATGATATCTCTTAAGTACACATAAATATCTTCCAAGATGATATGAGTGGTTTATATAACTTTTCTCTACCTGTTTTATCTTCTAGTTCTGAGTTTATAATGAGAAAGAAACTATGTTGGAAACAACTACAAATGCTCATAAAAAAAATAAAAGATGGCCAGCTAGTACACCATTCTATAACATCACTGAGACTCCCTGCACCACCTGAGTGAAGCCTGAGAGTTTATAATGCATTTCTTTGTTTTGATTATCGCAGACAACCTACAGAGGTAGGTACAACAAGAATTGTAAGTACTTCCACTCAGAGAGTCTGAGGCCAAGGCCACAGTGCCGGAAGTGACATGCCTAAGAGCCTTACTTGGATCAAGGGATTCTAAATTCAATACTCTTCTACATCACACTGATTGACTAGGAGACATTTTGTGGGATAATACAATGGGTTGTTATTATACCTATTTCTTTTTTTTTTTTTTTGCAGTACTGGGGATTGAACCCAGAGGCATTCTACCTCCGAGCTCCACCCTGGCCCTATTTTTATTCTTTATTTTGAAACAGGGTCTCACAGAGTTGCAGAGGGCCTCGCTAAGTAGCTGAGGCTGGCCACAAGCCCGGATCCTCCAGTCTCCACCTCCCAAGTACTGGGATTACAAGCGTGCACAACCACGCCCAGCTTATTATACCTATTTATGAGGCTGTACCTTAGGGAAAAAACGACATGAAAGATAAAAGAAAAAATCTTCATTGGAACAATGCCTCAGTCAGGGTCTAATCAGGATCAAACCCAGGGCTTCATGCATGCTAGGTGAGTGCACTACTGCTGAGCTACATCACCAGGCCACAACAGAAGAAATTTAATGGAATTAGTTATACAAGCCATAATGTTGCTGAGGGCCAAAATGAGGGCAGTAAAATGTTTAAAGAGCAAAAAGCCACTACTACCCCTAAAGCAAAAGAAGGAGATGGTGTTACTGGAACTGAAGGCCTGGAGTCACTTGAAAAGAGCATGGACCATGGCGGGTCTGTACAGTGGGAGCTGGAGCCACCTAGAATGTCTCTGCTAACGAAGCCACCAGAGACAAAAAGGAAGGAGAAATACCCTGGTTTCTCCTCTTGCACCATCTCCCACCAGTATCTCTGATCAGCTGAGCCCAGTCTGAAGCCAGCTACCCAGGAACCTGGACAAAGGAAGAGCGGGGATGGATTTCAGGGAAGCTGACTGAGGATTAGAGTTAACCCTCAGCTGCAGGAGTGTGTTAGTGTTGAAAGCCACTGAGATTTGGGGTTGTATAACAGCAAAAGCTGACTAATATATACCTCCACAAACAACATCAAGTAGATAAACAGGCAGACAGAAGAATGAAATCAATGGAGACTCAAAAGTGAAATAGTGCCGACAATTATTTTCAGTAATTGCTCTCAGGAAAGCATTTCCACCATTAATATGTAAGCCCGGGGTAAAGAGCAAGCACATGGACAAATGCCCCCAACCATGCCCTGGTGCGGAGGGAGAGGTATATTCAGAAACCTGTCTAGGAACGTGGTGGGACCCCCAGCTACAGGTAGGAAGGAGCCCCGACCATGGTTGTTTCGCAACTTCAAAATCAATTGGGCAGTTTGGGACAGAATGACCTGGTAAACTGGGAATGTCATATACTGGCAAGTCAGGAGCCAGGCCTTCCAAAAAGGAAGTCTGTCCTGAGTCAATATTGCCAATCCCTAAGCCAGAGTGGTGCTAATAAAGCTCAAGGGTAGCCACTGACATGGATGGTGACTCGAAGCTTTTTGTTTATACCATTTCCATCACCATAGTAGCTTCCATGGGAATATTTGCAGTACAGCCTCATTAGTTCTTCATAATCCCTCCCTTCTCCCAAAGTAGAGTAGAAGCACTGGAGAATGTAGATCTGTTTTTGCTTATGTAACTTTAATATTACCCACCTTAAAATGCACTCAATATATCCAATCCTATTCCACCTTAAAAATACACTCCATATATTCAATCCTATTCCACCTTAACATTCACTCAATATATCTAATCCTATTCCACCTTAAAATACACTCAATAAATCCAATCCTATTTTTCATGAGTCCTTAGCACACAACCTCAGAAATACTCCTTCATTCTTTACTCTGAGGTGTCCCTGCCTCTTGGAGACATAGGATTCTCCCATTGTCTGGAATATTTTCCATCCTTCCCATCTGAATCCTGACAGTGATTTAAGACTCAGTAACTCTATCCTCTGTCCTCCACCCTCTAACCCAAATTCCTACAGGCTCTAGAATGAATATCATTAGAGATGGCACTTCGTTGGTTTTTAATTCCATATGATAAGTTTTGCCTTCCAATTAGACTTGAGCGCAAAGAACAGAGCCCTGTAAGAGCTGACTGAGTAGATGCCTGATAAATGTTTAAAGAGATGAATGAAAGACAAGTCCGTTAAAAGCAGCCTCATCTTTTACTTACAGCACTTCTTTTAGAACCTCAGTCCTGTTTGCCAAGCAACTAACAGACACTCAATAAATACTTCTTGACATTGATTAATTGCCTTGGAATACAATCAGGTTCACATAGCTCTAAATTGATCCTACTGAAATGCATCTTAATGACTGACAAAGGAAGTTACAGACTTGAATAGATTTGTTGTTGTTGTTGTTTTGTAGTACTGGGGATTGAACTCAGAGGCATTCTATCTCTGAGCAACACTCGCAGCCCTATTTTTTTTTTTTTGAAACAGGGCTCACTAAGTTGTGGAGGGCTTCACAAGCTTGCTGAGGCTAGCGGTGAACCTGCAATCCACCTGTCTCAGCCTCCCATGTACTAGGATTATAGGCGTGCGCCACTGTGCCTGGCCTTAGATAGTTTTAGGTAATAAAAACAAAAAGGCGCAAGACATTAAAATATTTATCAGAAAAAGTAAAAATTGCAAAATGTGGCATTAACCACACGTAAAGCAGATGTCTTCATTTAAGAACAGAAAAAGACAACAATGCCGTCTCTTCTAGAGAAACGGAACTGAACAAAAGGCTCTGCTACCACGGTCTCTGTTCTAATCTTTGAAATCACACTTAATTTAGACAGGCTTAAGAGTCTGGGTGGTTTTTTTAAAAATCCACACACAATGAAATAAACATGAATTCTGTAATTATATTAGGACTAATACAAGTGCTACCACCGTGGAAGAAAAAGAATTAGCTCTTTCATGTTGGTTAGAAAGTTTCACTTTCTTCAAAAACTATTATTTTCTTAACACTTGGACAACAATCACAAAACCTACTAGGTAGCAGATGCCGCTGTGCCGTGTGGGAACTTCTGTCATCGCTCCGACAACCAGAACGGCTCACTGGGCTCATGTAGAAAGAGCAAAAAGCAGGAAACCAAACAAGGAGAGGGACAATAGAGTCATTACCCAAGAGACCTTAACAAAAATGCAGCAGCACAGCAGCCGAGCCCTCTATCAATAAAGGCAGGACAGTTAAAAAAGGGCCCAATTTTCTTTCAAGGCAAAAAGGAGATTTATCCCGTCAAATGCAACCGCCACAGAATTGTTATTGTTGTTTTATTTAAAATGAGATGGGTCTTCGGCAACAAACTGAGACGACAAAAGAAACTTTCTAGCTTTTTTGACCCACAGTATAAAATACTTTTTTTTTGCGATACCGGGGATTGAACCCAGGGGCATTCTACCTCCGAGCTGCACCCCCAGCCCTATTTTTTTATTCTTTATTTTGAAATAGGGTCTCATTAAGTTGCTGAGGGCGTCACTAAGTAGCTGAGACTGGCCGCGAACCCGGATCCTCGGGTCTCCGCCTCCCAAGTACTGGGATTACAAGCGTGTGCCACCACGCCCGGCTTTATAAAATACTTTTTACATCACACCTTACACATATATTTATACTTAAATAACTGAACCAAAGATTTCATAAAATGTACTTGACCCTTACTTCTGTACAGTCAACTTTGTGCTTTCCTTTCAATTCTTTCATTCTGATCTATTCTCTTCCCTTCCATTAAAAAAAAAAAATTGGTCTGGACACAATAAATTGACTTCATGACCTAATAATGGGTTGGAAAACATGTTGAAAAAATTGGCCTAAAGAACATTCTGGAAGTCAACCAAAGGCCATAGGCTAGTTCTTTCTTTTGTTTTTAAAAAATGTGTTGCTGGTAAGGAAAAGCCACTCTAGCTTCACCTTTCAATGAGAGAGAATGAGAGAAAAAGACAGAAAGAGAATGACAACTTTAGGGCCTTGTATCTAGTAGGCACTAAAATATTTGTTCAATTTAAGAGGCCATTAAAAAGCATTTTTCCAGCTGGGTGGGGTGGCGCACGCTTGTCATCCCAGTACTTGGGAGGCGGAGACCGGAGGATCTGGGTTCACAGCCAGCCCCAGCTACTTAGTGAGGCCCTCCGCAACTTCGTGAGACCGGGTTTCAAAATAAAGGATAAAAAATAGGGCCTGGGGTGTAGCTTGGAGGTGGAACGCCCCTGGGTTCCATCCCCGGTACCGCAAAAAAAAAAAAAAAAAAGCATTTTTCCTCCTTTTGTGGGTAAAGTAACATAGAAAGGAGCAGGGAGAATAGAACTTAAGGGAGAAAAGGAGAATTCAATAGTGGAGATACTGCCCGGGCAACGTGCCCAATATTTTGAGCATCATGTTGCCAAGGGTTCTGCTTCCTCCATCACCTGAGATGCTGTGACCATTAGCCTACGGCCAAGAAGCAAAAGAGAGAAAAGACCATCACAAAAGGAAAGATGAGTTCAACAGTTTAGTAAATGACCTATTCCAAATGAATGAAATGGGAACATACCCTTAAAATGAGGTAAAAATTGCCTACAAAACCAACATCTCTAACTTAAATCACTCCAGAATGGCGAGAGCATACACTGTACCAACAACAACACGTAGCCAAACAAAATGAGCATCAGATTCGATAACCTTGTATAATGGAATCAAATCAGATCCCTCAAGATACTCTCCTGAGAATGCACCAGCTCAATAGATAATGATGCTGACAGCTATAACGGGATGGACTATCATTAATAAAAACAACTCTCTTTTCTCAAGAGCCCACTTAGTGCCAGGCACCGTGCTAAGTTATACCTTATCATTATTCTCAAAACAAACAAGCCTGCATGGAGACTATTATCCACATTTTACACAAGAGGAAAAGGTGGTCCAGATAAGTACCTTGCTTATAATCGTATACCTAGAAAGTGACAGGGCTGAGATAATGAACTCAACTGTGAGAGTTTAAACTCTCATCTCCCAGTGCCATATTTCTTTGCCAACATAGTGGTATGAGGATAAAAATAAAGCACAGATAACCAAGTGAACAGCATATATGGAAGTATAGGAAAGGAGGAAAGAAAAGCAGAGGGAAAAAAAGGAATTGATTCTTTTAAATGAGAATGACAAATTATTTCAGAAAACAGCAGCTTCCCTTAAACTGGGACCTTAGCTTTATCTCTGCAGTACTGTCTATTTTAGTAGTTACTATAAACTCTGTACTGCCAATCTAGAGAAATGAATTGTGCTACTATGAAGAGGAATTTCAAAGTGAGAGTTTGCTTTGATATAAATATTTGCTACAGATACTAAGTTGCACAAATACAGTAATCTATTCTTCCCTTCTCTGAAAAACTCTTTATCGGATTTTATTTTAAACTCTTTATATTTTTTAATTTGCTTCAAATTAAAAAAGAAAGCTAAGCCAGCTGTGGTGGCGCACACTTGTAATCCCAGTACTTGGGAGGCTGAGACCAGAGGATCCTGGTTTGCGGCCAGCCTCAGCTACTTAGTGAGGCCCTCCGCAATTTAGTGAGACCCTGTTTCAAAATAAAGAACAAAAAATAGAGCTGGGCATGGTGACGCACACTTGTAATCCCAGTACTTGGGAGGCTGAGACAGGAGGATCACAGGTTCACTGCCAGCCTCAGCTACTTAGTGAGGCCCTCCGCAACTTAATGAGACCCTGTTTCAAAATAAAGAATAAAAAAATAGGACTGGGGGTGTATCTTGGAGGTAGAATGCCCCTAGGTTCAATCCCCAGTACCTCAAAAAAAAAAAAAAAAGAAAGAAAGAAAAGAAAGCTAGTAGCCGGACATGGTGGCGCACGCCTGTAATCCCAGTACTTGGGAGGCTGAGACAAGAGGATTTCAAGTTTGAAGCCAGCCTCAGCAAATTAGTGAGATCCTATTTCCAAATAAAAAATAAAATAGGTCTGGGGGTGTGGCTTGAAGGTAGAATGCCCCTGGGTTCAATCTCCAGTCCAAAAAAAGAAAGAAAAGGAAGAAGGATGGAAGGAAAAGAGGGAGGGAGGGAGGGAGGGAGGGAGGGAGGGAGGAAGGAAGGAAGGAAGGAAGGAAGGAAGGAAGGAAGGAAGGAAGGAAGGGGAACCCTATATTACTACAGGCAATGCTTTAATCATACATAGAGGAAACCACTCATTCACACACTAAGCGCCTCTATGGAATGAAGTCCCTCTCAAGCTTGGGAAATCACTCACACATACTCAAAATCGTTAGTCCTTTGATTTTTTCCCTTGGTTCTGAATGGCCATAAAAGACTCCAAACTTGGTTAAGAATCTGGAATTGTTATACCCAGTACCACCAAACAACAATGTTGGTTAAAGCCAGCATTCTCATTGATCCAAAAACATAGTACCTAGTGAAATAAATGTTTCTCTTAAAAGCCTAAGTTGCTATCGAAATAAATATCAAAAAGATTAGAAAAATCCAATGGAAAAGCCTATTCAACATTTTTAAATGAAAAGGATCTTTATTCTTATGTATTTATTCATTTATTTTTGTGGTACTGGGGTTGAACCCAGGGGCATGCTACCTCCAAGCTACACCACTAGCCTGCATTGCTGAGGCTGTCCTCAAACCTGTGATCCTCCTGTCTCAGCCTCCCTAGTACTGGGATTGCAGGCGTGTGCCACCACACTGGGTAATGATCTTTATTTTTACATCTCTTATACAATAGGAAAATAATCATATGGAACAACCTCATTCCCATTACAACAATTCCTTATACCAATGGCCCCATACACACCACCTCTTCATTAGTCTCTCGAAAGTACATCTGTATTCCTTTTATCTGACTGATTATAAATGACCTCTCTAATGAGACGCCTGAATATTCTTTCCACAGATGAAGGGGACTAGAGTGGGCAGAGATAATATAATGAAATGAAAGAAAATCAGAGTGCGTGGAACTAAGAGACACACAGATGCAATCAACCCATGTGCAAGTAATCAGAGTCCAACTTTTCCTGGGAAAAATCCCTACTGCAGTAGCAGCAGGACAACTGCACTGGCACCATCTTACAACTAAAGAAGGAATACCAGACAAGTCAAAACTTTAAATCAGCCAGGTGTGGTGGTGCACACCTGTAATCCCGGTACTAGGGAGGCTGAGACAGGATGATCACAGGTTCGAGGACAACATCAGCAATTTAATGAGACTCTCAGCAACCTACTGAGATAGTGTCTTAAAACAAAAAATTAAAAAAGGGCTGGGAGTGTAGCTCAGAGGTAGAATGCCCCTGGGTTCAATTCCCAGTACCACCACCAAAAAAAGTGATGTCTTCAACTTCCAGATTCCCATGGCCCCAGTTGGTGAGTTGGGAGGCATACTGTTGGGTCTCAAATAGCAATAGCAGTAAGTCTTGAGAGGGGAACGGAGAAGGAGCTCAGAATCCTGTGGCCCCGTGAGAACAGGTAGAAGGCACAAGGGCAGAAGAGCTCTAAATGTCCATTTAATTTTAAAGCTCTCAATAAACAAGAAAAATAAATACCATATGCATATTCCTGAGAATTTTCTTTGTTTGTTTCTTTGGTGGAAAACATGACAGCATGCAGTTTTAAAGGTAGGAGGGAAAAATAAGAACTATGAACTCTCAAAAGCAGAAACTCGCATCTCAAAGGTTACATAAGAAAAGAGAAATGAACTGTGGCTGAAGTTGGAGTCAGGACAACCCGCCCCCCATCACATCCATTGTCAGGTGCAAAAGCTTTGTAAAGGGCTAGAAAAAGAGCACACCTCTTCCCAAGGAATCTAACATTGGCAAATTATTTTCCAAACTGAAATTAAGCTCTTAGATAACTGCATTAGACCCTTTATCTCCCAACTGTAGTATCTCAAATGGGATGACCAATGTGAAGTTTTAAACACCGGGAATTTCTGTAGTTTACACAGTTGGTAGAGAGAAGGCCATATCTGTTTTGTTCTTGAGTAAAGATATAAGAAATGGGAATAAATGAAAAATGTAGAAATTCATCTGAAACACCACATTTACTCATTTTATATTTCAACACATATAAATAAAAGCAGCTGGAAAGAGCTCATATAAGAACTTCCTATAAGCAGACAGAAGACTGGTTGTTGGTTTTGGTTTTGGTGGGTATGACCACATTACAACTTAAATTTACTACTTAAGCTTTTATTATTTTTATGAAAGCTCATCATCTATAGTCATAAACACACAGCCTACTGAATTTGAAAGAGGCGCACATTCCAGTTTAGGCATGAGTAGAGTGACTAAATAGATTTGATCAAGAAATTCTTTCAGCAATACGGAGGATTTTCTGAACACTACACAGAGGACCATGACTTACTAAGCACAATCTGACCACATTATAATTGTTTCCCTAACTTAACCTCTGCCTCCCTCCCCAGATATCCCCTCCACACATATCTACCTGTTGGGGTTAGTGAGCTAGTGCCTACAACACATTTATCCTTATCAGATTTCCTTTGAAGGAAGAAGTCAGAAAGGAATTAGCTAGTACAACTTAGTTACAATTTCAGGTATCAGCTGGGAAGGAGATAAATAAAAATTAATTTAATCTGTGTAAAGGTTGGAATTGTCCCTAGTTTTGAAAGAGAATAGTTAGAACCTAGAAAGTTCTCTTTTGATTCCAAAGAGGAAGGAGGGAGGGAAAGAAAAGGAAGGAAGAAAGGAGGGAAAACTTAAGATATTAAAACATGCTTTAGGTTTCTGCCAAAGTCTTACAAAAACCTAACCCTAACCACATAGTTAACTACTGACAGTGGCATGTGCTTTTAATTATATTTTGAAAATGTGCAAGTAAGCAAGGCAAAATTATATCACGGCTCTCATTTACATTTATCATTCCCTCAGTAGAGGGACATAGAATCACATACGGACATCTGTGGGTGATTATATATGAAGATGGGCCTTTCGAGATCAGGTTTGAAAGTTCTAGTGTCTTTCTATTCATTCACCAATCATGAGGCAATTCACTAGAACAGTTTTACTGAATAGGGAAATATTTGGGGAAGTCCAGAAGCTATTTCCCCACCATGTGTGAAATTTTTATAATTTCCTCGCCCCCCTTCCCACAGTGAATCTCAGAGGTGACATTTCCTTTCCCCTGTTTTGTTACAAAATCACTTTGTACTTTACAACACTTTTCTCTGTGTTTTTTCCTTGAATCGAAAGTGATGCCAATCATCGCTACTGTATCTTGGCTTTTCTGATACCCAATCAGAATTTCCCTTACCCTAGCTGAAAGTGACATTTCCTAGTACAAAAGATTTCCAAGCAAAATAAGATTGGACAAGAATAAATATGAGTCACAGCTGAACATGAACCGAAACAGAAAATGTGCTGGTGAAATCCCTCCCTTTTATCTCACAAACCCAGATTTTTAAAAATGATAAACATGGTCACCTATCCAAGAACAACCTGGATATCAAGTTTTTGTTGTTGTTTGTTGTGAACTGGTTCAGCATGCTCTGCTTGTTATGCACCAAAGTGACTTCTACACCAACTCAGAAGGACATTAACGCTCTGTGCAGGACTGAACGATGACAAACTAGATATGACGAACGACCAACTAGGCATTTCAATGGCTAGTCAACAGGTGACAAAAAATCCACCAAAACTATAACTGGACTTAACTTGAGGTTAATTTTGAAATCTACTGCACTCACTTTTAACAAGATACACTTAAAGGAAGCATTTGATAACTATAGTACCAAGAAGTTTTGCAAAGAAAATTTGAAACTAAGGCTCTATTCTATAGGCTTGCTTAAACATCCCTTCCTGTTCAAAATGGCCATCAAAATTAAGGATAGAACAGAGTTAAATAGGCCTGTCACTGAAAGATATGATGAGTGTGTTGGGTCTGGGGCGGAACACGGTTACGGCATCCCAGTAAGTGAGACAATGATCTCCCAAGCCTCCCAACACGTAAAGGGAAAAGAATTCACTGCAGAATCTGGCTGCAGTTTCAGGAACATCTGTGAACCATTTCCCCATGATCTCAGTAATTTCTATACTTCTGATCTACAAAGGATATTCTACTATTTGTTTCCTTGTCAAAAAAAAAAAAGTAGTTAGGCCATAGAAACCAAAAAGAGATTTTAACACAAAACACTTAAGTTAATAAAAGGAGAGTTGATCTTTCACTTTATTTGGACTTTGCAGAAAAGACACACATCTCATACAAACCATAGAATCCTCCCCAAACTTGTTCCTGCTTTTATCTTTTGATATTGCAAGGGCTCTAGTGGGTCACTTGTGTAGTGGTACCTTGTGGCAGAAGAGGTTACCCCAGGTTGAGTTGAGCCCTGGCTCTTCAAAGCTAATTAGAAGGTATGCTGTAGGAAAATGCCTGGGGCGTGAGGTTAAGCTTCCTTCTCTTCAAGAGACAATTCAATTTCTCATCTTTTATTTGTCTACCAGTCACTCAACATGAAACCAGTCTACAGCTTAGAAAAAAGGCCAAGAACCAGCCCCCTGGTCACTGCCCATAGCTGCAGCCACCTCCACCTTCCCTGTCCACAGCCCACCACCCCTCCCCTACTCGGTAGAAAAGAAAAGGTAGAAGAGGCAGTGGCCTGTCCTTCCCACTCCTTTGAGGGTCTTCCATGTCAGAAATCCTTCCACGTAGAATACTGAAAAGTCCAGGTGAGAGATATTGAGGGCTTAAGTTGGGTGGAAAAGGGAGAATGGAAAGACCTTGGCAACAAATTATATGTAGCAATTGAGGAAAAATAAAGAGTCAAAGATGACTTCCAGGTTTTGAGCCTAGATAACAGAAAAGAATATAAACTGGACATGGTGGCACACACCTGTAATCCCAGTACTTGGGAGGCTGAGGCAGGAGGATTGCAGAATGGAGACCAGCCTCAGCAACTTAGCAAGGTCCTCCACATCTTAGTGTGACCCTATTCTAAAATTAAAAAAAAAAATAGGGCTGGGGTATATAGCTCAGAAGTAGAACACTCCTGAATTCAATCCCCAGTACTCCCCCACACACACAAAGGATATATTTGGTAGTGTTAACAGATATATGAAATCCATAATCGGGTACTAGATAGGAGGAGGAAATGAATTCATTTTGGGGTGGGTTAAACAGGGAGGAACTTGGGAGAGGGTGGGGCTAGCTGGCCTCCTTCATCACTAAGGGAGTTTTGAACACTGACTACCTGCCAAGCGCTGAACTAGCTGTGAGGAGTCGGTGAAGCACAGTAACAGATCTGGTACCTGTACTCATGGGGTTGACAATCTGGCAGGAGAGGCAGACATTAATGCAGTAATCATCCAGATGGGTATGATTACAAATTGTATTAAAGGCCTAGTTTCCAAAAGAGGAAAAAAATGGAAAACACAGAGAACAGACATTTGGGAAATGGCTTTAATTAAAAGGCAAAAAGAAGACTACCAATGGAAACAGAAGGCACGGTTAGGAAGCAAACTGGAGCAGACAATTCCTGGAGGCCAGGAGGGTAGGTAATAAACTGCCCTCAGCTGAGGCCGAGGAGGACAAGGACGAGACAGGGCCGCTGACTGCTGTTCAGCAAGAAGGGTGGGAGGACTGGGCACAGCTCTGAAGGGGTGCAGCAGGACTTTGAGGGGTGAATGATGAAATGGTAGGAACATGCAAGTGACAAGACTTCTTTCAAGAAGTTAAACGACAAAGGAATGGAGTTGGGGAGATGGGTAACGAAGTAGTGAGACAGGATCACCTTATTACAATGGGGACAGGATCATCTTATTACAATCTCAACAGCGTTGTAAAAGCAGAACAGAAAGGACCAACAGAGAAAGAACTAAGGCAGAAGATGCAGGAGAGAAGGGGAACAATGCCAGAGCAGGGTCCCAGGAGAGTGGGATGGAATTACATCAAGAACGTCAACCAATCAGGATGCGGTGGCACATGCCGATAATCCCAGTACTTGGGAGGCTGAGACAGAAGGATCACAGGTTCAGGGCCAGCCTCAGCAACCTAGTGAGACTCTCAACAACTTAGTGAGACCCTGTTTCAAATAAAAATGACTGGATTGTGTAGCTCAGAGGTAGAATGCCCCTGGGTTCAATCCCTAATACAAAAAAAAAAAAAATCAACCAGCAAATTAGCACAGGCTCCTCAAAGAGAAGAATAGGGGAACAGGTAGGTGAAAATACTCAGAAATTGGAGATGGTGAGAAAGGATGTTGAGAAGCACTTATTAGGGGGGAAGGAGTCTTTCAGACAAATGCTGGGAGAAGGGCGTCATTTGCTGTGATATGAGGGAGACATGAACAGCTGGGGCTTAAAGAGATCACCACTGGCTGCCAACTGTACAATCACTCAACAAACCTTTACTGAGGGCTTTTTATGCAACAAAATCGTGCATTTATGCCTGAGCATAAATGAAATTAGCAGGCATTTACTTCTATAGACAAATACTTTGGGTCAAAAAAAGAAACAGGTTGATTTTATTGCTGTCACATCTAGAAAAAGAGCATAAGCAATAACAGGTGATAATTACACATCCTTTGAAGCTTATGTATGTGCTAATGGATGAGATATCACTACTGTAGGAGCCCAGGATCCGTTCCTCAGGAGGCAATTATAAATAGTGTGTTTGTCCATGAACAGATACCGTGTGCCTGAACATCAGGTAAGTGAGCTCTTGAAGAAGCAAGTCGTGGTTCCTGTCCTCCAAGAAAGTTCCAGTCAGGCGTGACAGGTCCTGAAAGCGTCTTCTCTTTCCACCATTTTGGCACATTTCATTGGTTGGTACTGAGCACTAAATGAAGCCACCAACACAAATCTTTATGCTTCATTAGAAAGTAAAACTCTCAGCATCTGAACATTTTTAACAAGATACTTTTCTAGATGCTTCATAATCTTAAGGAATGGACTGAACCAAAGAGTTTCATGGCATGTTTTTTCATTGCCACTAAACCTCAAAATGAACTCTCTTAAAACCAGTGCATCTTTTAAAATTATAAATCAAGCCAGGTGTGGTGGCACACACCTATAATCCCAGTACTTGGGAGGCTGAGACAGGAGGATCACAGGTTCAAGAGCAGCCTCAGCAACTTTGTGAGATGCTCAGCAACCTAGTGAGATACTGTTTCAAAACAAAAAATTTAAAAAGAGCTTTGGATATAACTTGGAGGTAGAATGCCTCTGGGTTCAATCCCCAGCAACACACACACACACACACACACACACACACACACACACACAAATTATTAATCAAATGTGTTACTTCCCTGTGCATAACCCTTTCAATAGTCAAAATAAAATCTATCATCTTATACTCCCCATAAAGCCCTTCATAACCAGGTCCCTGGTGCCTCTGTGCCATCAATCTATCTACCTATTTTTAATGTTGAAAAAACATTATAAGTGCTCACCTCAGCTTCCTGTTCCAAAATAAGTACTATAGAAAACCAAACTCAAGCCGGGTGTGGTGGCGCACGCTTGTAATCCCAGTACTTTGGGAGGCAGAGACCGGAGGATCTGGGTTTGCAGCCAGCCTCAGCTCTCTCTCTCTCTCTCTTTCTCTCTCTCTCTCTCTGTTTCTCTCTCTCTCTCTCTCCCTGTCTCTCTCTCTCTCTCTCTCTCTACCTAGTGAGGC